>SJYA01004757.1:0-13872 GCA_006410615.1 Neotragus moschatus
ACTCTAGGGCTCCCGGAGGGAAAAAAAGACTCACTGCAGGAAAAGAGAGCACCTGCAAAAGAAGGTGCAGGGAAGAGGTGTCTGAATGAGAGAAGCGGCATCCTGGGAGGCTGTGGTTCTCCCCCAGCCCCACCCCTACCCCCCGGGCTGATCCTCCACACTGCCGCCTATCGGCAGGCCTGAGAAGTGCCCTGGAGAGTGGAGGGCCCCCGGAGCTGAAAGCGCTGGGTGTGGGCAGCCCAGGAGACCCGCTAGGGGTTTGGAAAGGGCCAGAAACTCCTGAGGTAAATGGGTCTTAGACCCCTTTGGGAGAGCCGAGGGTTTTACCGTGCATTGTCAAATGGAGTCTATTTCCTCCGTGCTGTTGTTTTTCTTGGTGTTGGTTTGGCTGGTTGGTTTGTTTTGGCCACACCTTGTGTTATCCTTTTTTTCCCAACCAGGGACAAACCCAAGCCCTCGGCAGTGAAAGCAGAGTCCTCATCACTGGACCACCAGGGAATACCCGCTGTTGTTTTTCACGTTGGCAACACTTGAAGATTTGACACCTAAACTCTTCTGCCGATGATAAAAGGAATATATCTACTACTACTTGAAATAAAAGTAGTATCATAATATCAACTGTGAAGAAAGAAGAAAATATAAATATATATATGTGTGTATGCATATATAATGCATATATGTAATATGTATGCACATATATTTATGTATATAATATATATATACTCTGAAGTAATAAGGGGAAATGGAGGAAGATAAAAGTGGAGCAAACAGCTGAAAAACATAAAAACTGGGATAACAGGGTCTTAACAGCTGGTTACAATATGAGAAATCTGTGATTCAACTTTCTTATATGTGCACTTGTATGATTATATATGTATGTTCAGTTTTTTGTATCTCACTATAAGAGAAGTTACTTGGTCAGTAATATATTTGGAGACTGAGACTGTAACAAAACTGCTATAATGTGGATGAATTTTGGTTAAATCCTTACCCTGGGACCTTAGACAAAGGTTTACTTTTCTACAAAGCTGTCATTTCTTGAATGAATTATTAAAATATCTCCTTAGATAAATTAGTTCTCATTCAAATATTGAAAATGAATGTATAGTGTGTGTGTATATGCATGTATGAACACACACTAGTTCAGGGGCTAATTTTCGATATAAACAACTGACTTGGAAAGTGATTAATTTATTTTGAATAATTAAGAGATAATTTTAAATAAAATATATGTGCCATTTAAAATAACAATACACAGGGGTTAGGCCACTTCATGGTATCATCATGACTAGGGTAACCAGGAAGCCAAGGCAGCCAAGAAGAGTTGCAATGCGGTTTGCTTCAAGGATGAAAGGAAGAAAGAAGACCCTTTGTCAACGGAGACAGAGGCAGTGTGGAGGCATGAAAGATGACCATGAGGATCAGAAGACCTCTACAAGGAACCCTGAAAAAGTAAATCCAATCATATGCCACTCAATTGAAGAAGGAGAAAAAAACAAGAAAGCCAAAGTAATTTTTCTGTTCCTGTGCATGTAAGAAACGGAATCAAAGCAAAAAAAAGTTACCGAACTATGAGGCAGAGTCATAGAAGGAAGCAGAGTCAAAAGAGAAGATAAGCTCAGCCGCCTCAGAATGAGAGACCCTGGAGAAGTACAACCTGGGCAGCCAGTAACTGAATAGAAAAGGTCAGACAGTTTAGCATTGTGTCTCCAAAGGTCTGCTTTCTTAGAAATGGCCAACCAGGAAAAGACTGACTCTCACACTAACATAGTAAACTGATGGCTGCAATTAAAGATCAAACAATGAAAAGAAAAATAAAATAAAAAAAAAAATAAAAATAACAATGCACAGTACTGGAATTCAAAGATAGTTAAAAAATAACACCTTTCTTCTCCCTGAGTTTTTAAATAACATTTAAAAGTAATACATATAAATATTTTGAGTATTTATAACAAAGGGTGTAGATCTTTACTATAAAATAGATATACCAAATGCCACATCAAACAAAAGGGGAAGAAGAAGGAAGAGACAATGCACAAAGGAGGAAGCAGAAACAGACAACATGCCTACAAAGCCTTTTCTCGACTATAAAGTTTAAATAAGTAACATGCTGTTCTCTCCCCTCCTTTTACTGGGAGGGAGAGTGGGGCTTCCAAACCAAAAAGATGTTAAAAAGTGTCCAGAGCCACTCAAGTTGGCAAAAGTGTTTATAAATGGACGACATCGCGTGCGTGCACCAGACACACAGGGCTCAAAAGCGTGTGATCTCTACCAGCCCGACCCACGACGAGCTCAACATTCACTCACAGAAAGTAGCTCATAAACCATAACACCACTGATAGAGCAGATTTACAGTCAGATCACCCTGTGCTCACTCATTAGCTCTGAGATTAATGACATGTTGTTAAGGATCCAAAAACCAAACAAAAACCAGATGTGAGATCCATTACCTCTTTTCTTACTGAAAAAACTGATTCTGGAGAAGGCGGGTCTGTGTTTGTGGACAGAAAACTCGCTGGCACTGGACCTGGAATTAGGCCCTCTTTCAGCGGCACCGGCAGGGCTCTGCGCAGGGAGGAGGAAGGCGCACTCGCGCTCTCTCTTGGGGAGCTCACTCTCAGGAGGGAGGCTCGGATGAAGAGCATATATCACCACGCTCACTTCCTGTCTCTCAACTCAAGGCTGTGATAAGGCAGAGGGTGGAGAAAGTGGTGCGGAATGAATGTGCTTCACGTGCAAGGAAACATCCGGTGTGCTTGGGAAGAAACATATTCTCTAACTTTGTGTCCTATTAACCACTCATCCGGGGCTGTGGCCACTCCTTGAGGGAAAGTATCAGCAGTTGGCCAGTACCATTCAGTGCTCTCCCACCATCACTGCTTCTCAATGCCAAAGGCTTCCCCTTGGAAGAGCATCCTGGAACCGCTGGTGGGAGTTCTGACTTTGCCTCCAGTGGCTCGGAACAACACATTAGGTAGATTTAGGGCAAAGCCGCTTTCTACCCAATTATAGATGTTGACTACCCCTTTTGCGTCCCATCACAAATCCTGAGCAACCTCATCGTCCAACACAGTTTGTTACAGGTTCACCATGACAGCAAGTGGCAATATAAAGTTAGTCCAACAAAGAATGGTCAACATAGAAATATGACAATAAATTCCCTTTCATTCTCAAAGAGGAATTGAGGTCCATAAATTAAGCCCTGCTTATAAAGATGTCCTTTTCATTATAGGGGACTGGAATGCAAAAGTAGGAAGTCAAGAAACACCTGGAGTAACAGGCAAATTTGGCCTTGGAATGCGGAATGAAGCAGGGCAAAGACTAATAGAGTTTTGCCAAGAAAATGCACTGGTCATAGCAAACACCCTCTTCCAACAACACAAGAGAAGACTCTACACATGGACATCACCAGATGGTCAACACCGAAATCAGATTGATTATATTCTCTGTAGCAAAAGATGGAAAAGCTCTATACAGTCANGCTGAAGAAGCTGAAGCTGAACAATTCTATGAAGATCTACAAGACCTTTTACAACTAACACCCCCAAAAAGATGTGCTTTTCATTGTAGGGGACTGGAGTGCAAAAATAGGAAGTCAAGAAACACCTAGAGTAATAGGCAAATTTGGTCTTGGAATACAGAATGAAGCAGGTCAAAGACTAATAGAGTTTTGCAAAGAAAGTGTCATAACAAACACCCTCTTCCAACAACACAAGAGAAGACTCTACATATGGACATCACCAGATGGGCAGCACCAAAATCAGATTAATTATATTCTTTGCAGCCAAAGATGGAGAAGCTCTATACAGTCAACAAAAACAAGACCAGGAGCTGACTGTGGCTCAGATCATGAACTCCTTATTACCAAATTCAGACTCAAATTGAAGAAAGTAGGGAAAACCGCTAGACCATTCAGGTATGACCTAAATCAAATCCCTTATGATTATACAGTGGAAGTGAGAAATAGATTTAAGGGCNATATTCTTTGCAGCCAAAGATGGAGAAGCTCTATACAGTCAACAAAAACAAGACCAGGAGCTGACTGTGGCTCAGATCATGAACTCCTTATTACCAAATTCAGACTCAAATTGAAGAAAATAGGAAAACCACTAGACCATTCAGGTATGACCAAAATCAAATTTCTTATGATTATACAGTGCAAGTGAGAAATAGATTTAAGGGCCTAGATCTGATAGAGTGCCTGATGAACTATGGAATGAGGTTCGTGATATTGTACAGGAGACAGGGATCAAGACTATCCCCATGAAAAAGAAATGCAAAAAGGCAAAATGGCTTTCTGGGGGAGGCCTTACAAATAGCTGTGAAAAGGAGAGAAGCAAAAAGCAAAGGAGAAAAGGAAAGATATAAGCATCTGAATGCAGAGTTCCAAAGAATAGCAAGAAGAGATACGATCAAAGAAATAGTTATATCAATTAGTAAATGTGATTAAATTATGCTTTAAAGGAAATTTGTGCCCTTAAATCCATATAAGAAGAAAGTGTAAAACCCCACATACCAAGAATATAGCTGAATAAGTTAAAGTACAATTGATAATTGAAACCCCCCCAAAAAAGAAGAAAAAAATTATCAAGTATAACCAGAAATGTATAAAATAGAAGATAAGTATATAGCAAAGATAGTGAATATAGTAGTCTCCCCTTAACCAGTTTTATTTTCTGAAATTTTAATTAACTGTTGTCAACCTCAGTCTCGAAACATTAAATAGAAAATTCCAGAAATAAATAATTTGTAAGTTTTGAATTGTGTGCCATTTTAAATAGCATGATGTGGTTGTGCTCAGCCCACTCCATCCCAGTTGCAATGTGAATCATGCCTTTATCCAGCATAGACTGCCCATTAGTCACCTTGTAGCCTTCTGGTTATAACATTGACTGTCATAGGATGCAGTGCTTATTCAATGCAGTGTTTATATTCAAGTAATCTTTATTTTACTTAATAATGTCCCCAAAGCACAGAAACAGTGATGCTGGCAATTCGGATAAAGAAAGCTGTAGAGTGCTTCCTTTAAGTGAAAACGTGAAAGCTCTTGGTTTGATAAAGAAAAAAAAAACAAAAAACTTATGCTGAGATTGCTACAATCTGAAGTAAAAATGAAACTTCTATTTGAAATTGTGAAGAAGGAAAAATAAATTTGTGCTAGTTTTGCTATGGATCTTTCAACAAAGATAGCTGGAAAAGCTATAACCACAATATGTGTGGTAAGTGCTTAGTTAAGATGTAAAATATATTACATTTGTACAGAAAGATATTTTGAGGGAAAAAGACAGACCACAGTCACATAATTTTTATAATAATATGTTGTTATAATTGTTCTATTTTACTGTTAATCTTGCAATATCTAATTTATAATTAAACTTTATCATAGTCACATGTGTATAGGACAAAACATAGTGTATGTAGAGTTTGGTACTATATCTGAGGTTTTAGGAATTCCCTGGGGATCTTAGATCATATTCTCTATGGATAATGGGGGACTACTATACTACTAAAATTAGTTATTAGTTATGGCTAAATAAATAGGTATATATTATATAATGGAATACACTTGAGCAATTAAGATAAACTCTAGTTAATGACAAGTAAATCTCACAAATATGATGTCAATCAAAAAACTGAACATAATAGAACAGTATAATTATAAAACAACAGTATAATTATATTTATATCAATTTTAATAATGTATTATCTATCTAAGAAATCAGAAGTGTGTTTACCTTGGGTGGAAAGCTGTGTAGTAACTATAACAGGACAGGAAGGTGAATTCTGAAAAGCTGAAAATGTTACCTATTTTGATACATATGGGTTATTCCATGAATATATTAAGTGCTTATAAATTCACTTAAGATTTATTTCACTTTCTATATGTATACTGATTCAGTAAGTTCATTAAAAGTGGCCCTGGAACATCATGCAGACTTTAAAATAAAATGAGATATTTTATAGAAAGGTCATCAAGAAATTTTCATTTTGAAAAAATGACAGATAAATATATAATAAAACCTATTTTGCATACACAGAGTTTTGTACATGCATATGCAAATGTAAATGAATGCAGTGGTAATGCCTAAAAAATGCACAATAATGTAAATAGTTTCTGGGGAAGTAAGTCCATAGGTGAAAGAAGACTGTTAAGTCCTTTAGAATTTATTTTTATGCTTTTGATTATTTAAATCCAACAAAGGTCCGTCTTGTCAAGGCTATGGTTTTTCCAGTGGTCATGTATGGATGTGAGAGTTGGACTGTGAAGAAAGCTGAGCATGGAAGAATTGGTGCTTTTGAACTGTGGTGTTGGAGAAGACTCTTGAGAGTCCCTTGGACTGCAAGGAGATCCAACTAGTCCATCCTAAAGGAGATCAGTCCTGGGTGTTCATTGGAAGCTGAAACTCCAATACTTTGTCTACCTCATGTGAAGAGTTGACTCCTTGGGAAAGACCCTGATGCTGGGAGGGATTGGGAGCAGGAGGAGAAGTAGACAACAGAGGATGAGATGGCTGGATGGCATCACGGACTCGATGGACATAAGTTTGAGTGAACTCCAGGAGTTGATNCTGAAACTCCAATACTTTGTCTACCTCATGTGAAGAGTTGACTCCTTGGGAAAGACCCTGATGCTGGGAGGGATTGGGAGCAGGAGGAGAAGTAGACAACAGAGGATGAGATGGCTGGATGGCATCACGGACTCGATGGACATAAGTTTGAGTGAACTCCAGGAGTTGATGATGGACAGGGAGGCCTGGAGTGCTACAATTCATGGGGTTGCAAAGAGTTGGACACGACTGGGCAGCTGAACTGAACTGAACTGAATCTTTTATGAAAGTGTTTTAATTTATTGTATTTTGAAAAGAGGCTGGGGTAAATATTCAACAAAACCAAAATTATCACATTATCATGGCAGGAGATTTTCCATTGTTTGTGAATTAAACTGCCAAGAAGACATGATACAGAAACATATGTTGCCGAGGTATATCACTAAAAAGTTGTGAAAAGCATAATTTAATGCCCAAAGTAATGTCTCAGTGTCACCAAATACCCACTGATTATAAAATAATTATCACCAGCTCACTTTGGGCTGATCTGGATAAAAGCAACGTTCTTATCGACCCGTCTTCAAAACCTATTAGACATGTTGTTTCTATTTCACATGCTGCCATTCATATCACTTTGACAAATTTATTAAGCTGATGAAAATAGAAAATATAAAGGCCACAACATTCTTTTAATACCTCATTTCCTTTTGTTTATATTTCTCTAAATTTCATTATTGAAGTGGTTAAAATCAACCTTTTAGTCTTTTGCTAAATATCCAATAGCATCACAAAGTATAATACCGAGAGATAAGTTTTATAAAAAAAATAATGTTCTAAAGTCAGATTTTCTGGTTAATTCTTTTTGATTTTAAATTTCAAATTCATTTCTATGGTTCTGACTTTAACAATTATAATCATACTTAAATAATAAATAATATAAACCATCAAATTGTTATTGCTCTACTTCTTTCAAATTCATGGCTACAGAAGTATTTGAGGACTTAGTATTCTTGATTTTTTTTAACAGTAACATGTATTAGGTCTAATTGTTCTAAGGCAATATAGTCTTTTTATAAAATAATGAATATATTAATTCACTGATTATTGTCATTTGATGAAATAATTAATAAAGTGAACTATTTTGCCTTATACAAAGCACATTTTTTCCTTTAGGTTAAAAGCAGTATACAATAAGTGTTATTAAGATTTAAAAGTATATGTTTCTTGTAATAGTTGTCATTTGCCTTGGTATTTGATTGGCTTTTTGGGGTCAACAATGTGTCTCTGGATTATTTTAAGTTTAAAATATAAAACATTTAAAATTTTTGGTAATATTGCACATTGCTTTATGCAGAATATTTATATAATAAAAAATTAAATCAGAGTCTAACTGGCTACATATTACTCCTTTCATTAGAAACTTGCTGAATGTGCAATATGTAATTTACTTGTAAAGCACTTCAGTAGACATTAAAATTATGTCTATGTCAATGTTTTACTTTGTGGTCAAAATATAAATACTAAAAATGCTTTTCATATAACTGTATTGCAACAAATTTATATCTTACAAAATATAGAGTTGTGTGGGTCAATTCCAATGTTTTAGTTAAATAGTCACTATGTGAACTTCATTTTAGGTTTTTCATAAATACATTAGGAGGGGCAATTTGAAGCAATTATGAATGATTTTAAATAATTTTCTGAGGAAAGAGTCAATCTAATCTTCCATTATGTATAACTGATTTTTTCTATATTCCTTTCTTCTTGATTCATGCATAAATGAAATGCATAAGTTTGGTCATAAAAACATTTTATCATGAAATATTCAAATATCTTAAAGATGTTTAAATAGTATATAATTATTTACCAAAGAAGTCAGCAAAGTTAGGCATAGAAATAGTTAGCAAAGAAGGCATAGAAAAATAAGTTTTTTTCTTTAATGCTAAACAGAATAGTAAATACAAGAGATATATACTGTGTAAGAGATTATCCACAATAAAGTAAGCAAAAATTTGATGTCATACAGACTGGTGATATAACTACATGATTGCCTGATAGCTCTCAATTCACAGTGAGCTATTACATGAAACTCAATGTAATGCTGAATTATAATTTATATATTGTGATATGCACACATTTGTTTGAATTTATTATTTTTGTAGGAGAAAACTGGTGCAAAATTCCCAAATCAATAAATCAAATGGATTTTATATTTTGAATAAACACTATTTTGAGTTATTCATGTATACTAATAGAAGAGCAGTCTAAAGGTAATATACTTAAAATCTTTTCATGTGAAATATTAACTAATTTCTTCACACCTTACTTTAACAAGATACAAAGTATGCTTTTCCAAATGGTCATTATCACTAAGCTCAATTTAGAAATTTTTAATATTCATAAAGTATTGTCCCATTACAAATATATAAATATAACACACAGCCCATTTGTTTTTATAGTATTTTTAAAAATAAAGTAGCTCAACTGTTAAGTTCAGTTCAGTCGCTTAGTCGTGTCCGACTTTTTGCGACCCCATGAATTGCAGCACACCAGGCCTCCCTGTCCATCACCAACTACCGGAATTCACTCAAACACACGTCCATAGAGTCGGTGATGCCATCCAGCCATCTTATCCTCTGTCGCCCCCTTCTCCTCCTGCCCCAATCCCTCCCAGCATCAGGGTCTTTTCCAGTGAGTCAACTCTTCTCATGAGNGCCTGGCGTGCTGCGATTCATGGGGTTGCAAAGAGTTGGACACGACTGAGCGACTGAACTGAACTGAAATAAACTATAAAGTGAATCTAGAGCCATTATAGTCAAAAGAAATGACAAGCTGAAAATCAATTTCCCTTGCCTTTCAGAATTAAAAAGACATTAACATTCAAAATGCACCCTTCCTAATTTCTTATCTTGTTCAGTGGTAACACAGGGATTCTCCATCTTGGGTAAAGTGATTCTTGCAGCAGCTATAGCGTAAGCTGCCTTGTACTGTAGTCAGTGTAGTTCATAAGAACTGTATTATTTATTGCCAAACCTTTACAAACCACCCTTGAAAGAAGTCCAGAGTTAATTGCTAGTGGGACATACAAGATTATGATAGCACTGGCCCACAGCTACCAAATTTAGAAAATGACTCAATCCCTAGTCCCTTGGGCAGTTAGCCTGGAACAAAATCATATTCCTGGAACCTAGCACCTAGTCCAAACCAAAAAGAGTTGGCAAGAAGACAGCAGAGATTCAACAGCATTGCAGAAAAGTACCAGTTTGTTTTGAGCTGTGCCAGTGCACCAGAGTTTTTATCAGTTGTCCAGAGACCATGACCTGTGAACTTTAAATCAATTGGGAAATATCTCTAGGCAAGAGATTATTTTTGGAACTATCAATTTTCTAGATTGGGAGAGAAACCTATGTCTACTGTCTTTTCTCAGAGAAGACCATTTAAGCCATTGCTGCTTTGAGCAAAGTCTAAATATTTGACTTAGAGGCAACCCCAGACTTATTTGAGGGGACTTTCATCTACCTGATGTATGTAACATTTCCTAAGTTTCAATTTTGCCTTTAAACTCCATGTGTCTAGTGTTAAAAGATATTTTTGAAAGATGCAAAATCACACCTCACACACAGATATGAAATGAATACAAGGTAAAGATTTTATTTCATTCACTGAGTAAACCAGAGATAAGCAACTGGTTCAAGGGAGAAGGCAAAGAAGCACAAATTCTTATGGGGTAAAGAATGTTGAAGTGAATATGCAAACAGATTCAAAACTGGCTTTTGCATAGGATGGAGGGGTAGGTGTTGTCCCTCAATGGAAGGGATCATTTCCATGTCAGTAGACAACAGTTATTTTGCGTTGCTATCAGTTACTTTCAACTTACAGAGCTGTAAAATATCTCCACGAAATCAGAATTGGATAACCACAAAAGGCGTGTGTTAGTATAAATGGGACAAGGTTACATAATTTTTGATCAGAGCACACCTTTTCCCTCACTAGCACCCCAATATTAATTTGAATGTAGACCCCCGTTTGCTATAATACATAGCAGTTACATTCTTCTGTGAGCAGGCCTTTCTCATCTTTGGCCGTAGATGCTGTTTCTACCACCTCTTGCTGCGGGTTCACTAAAAGTACTGCCTTGTAATCTGAGCCTCATTGATATCACATGGTGGAGAGTGATTCTCGAATCTTGAATCTCTCTGTCTCATACACACACACACACATCATTGAAACCCTCTGTCTGTCTCACACACACACACACACACACACACACACACACACACACACACACACCCAGCCACATCACATTCTAAAAGCAGCAAAAGAACGCTGCTTTATAAGTGTGTCCAAAACAATTTCTTTCCCCTGTAAGTGGATGAGTGCCTCAGCCCCTCCACTCTCAATCCCTGTGAAGCTCACTGGTGTTGCAGGAAGCCCAGGAGGCTGAAGTGTGTGTTCCTTTGTAATCCAAGGAACTGCAGCCCGGATATCAAAGCCACCATCTGGGGACGGCACCTCCCCAAAGGACGGCAAGGCCAGGGTTGGGTTGCTCGCCAGCCCCCCTCACGCCTGTCAGCTGAGGCCAATCATGGACCCCCTACACTTACTGTGTCTCCTCTTTCATGAAAGACAACCACAGGCCTGTGACTAAAACCTCATAAGCAGCAGTAACCAGCAAGTTCAAAACGCCACATGGCCCAAGGGAAAGAGACTCTGGTCCAGGCTACAGCACTTAGGGGTTATTTGTACAGCTAGGCAGACTGCATCAAACCCTATGGTCACAAAATCTGTGTGACGTGGCCTCACCCAAACCTTCCATCTTAGATGGCTATTTTGGCATGCAAATCAACTTTGCTCCTTATATATGTCTCCAGATTCTCTGAAAATGCCCCAAAGCCCAGCATTCCCCTAGATTCAACTCACCTCTCCATACTCAGTCCAAGAGGCAAGGAAGCGGTGGGTCCCTGCAGCCCAGCCTCCACCATGCTCTCCAGCTGGGGAGGCAGGAAGTGGTGGGTGGAGACAGGCCAAAAGAATCAGAGGTAAATGCTACCCCATCACATCCATGCCATCCATCACAGGAAATACAGAGTCAGAAATAACTACTCACCTAACACCAAGTACTACGTGAGGTAAGTTTCTGTCTCACGTATCACCAAGATAGGAAAAAAGAACTGTCCTTTAAGCGATGTCACGCCATCTAATGTAAGATACATCCCAATTAGAAAGAAACTACACACTGGAGCAAGAAAAAGCAAACCTTGGAATCAATGGCATATAGTAATAATAGTCACACAAGCTAAAATTTGTGTGTAGTTCCTATGTGCCAGGCACTGCTTAAGTTCTTTATTTGTATTGTCCCATTCGGCCCTTACAAGAGCTTCACGAAGGCAGATATTGTTAGTATTATTATTCCACTTTTTACAGAAGGAAATGAAAGTAGAGTGAGTTAGTAACTTGCCCAAGGCCACAGAGGTGTTAGTGGAACCAAATGTCTGAGTCTAAATTCCTCCTCCTGCATCATCGCAGCTCATCTGGAAATTTACACAAAATCCACAGAAGCAACAAAAAAGTCACTTGTCATCCTATTGCTGAAAGACAACATCCAGATCTGACGCTGTTCCTTCCAGTCATAAAAATAACAATACGTTGTCCATGTGATTTTTAATGATCACTATTTCTTAAGCAATAGTGTGTAGAGGAACCGAATGGAACTATGTATATATTAATAAGTATCACCGTGAAATTTCTGTCCAACATTTTAGAATAAATCGAACATGAGCCCTTTGAACTACAGAAATTTTGTTGGGCATCCCAGCCATTGCTCTTCTTGCTTCATCCCTTACTGGGTTAACCCAAGCTTTCCCCAGGTTTGCCCCTTTTTCCATATGGTGTCTAAGAAGGTCACCCAGTAATGTTTCTCGTATCAGTGCCAAATGCCTCTCTTAGACCCTGGATGCTGTAACATGATTCTGCTGAATTCTTGCAGAAAATGCTCACAGACCCCTTGAGATACCGTATGGCAAGCAACCAGATGTCATCATAAAAGCATGACTCAGATTTCCAGGCAGCCAACAGCCTCAGAGGACAAAGCTCCTCCAAGGCCCTGGAGTGCTTGCAACACCGCTGACTGGTTGGAACGGGTATCTCCAGGTCAAAGAACCCATCCCAGAGGGCTGTCTGACACTTGGGAATGCAGGTGGGGCTTAAAAGCTTCTGCAAAACAAAGCTGAAGATTTCGTCTGTGCCTGTGACAACAGCCAGTCACACAGCCAGCAAATCCAGACCAACAGAAGACAGATTAACAACAGTCTACAGAAACAAAGAAAAAGCATTAGGCTGTGATATATTCCCCTGAAACCACACAAAAGGAAAAAGTACAGCTCCTTTCACCGTTAAAGCCTCCAAAGACCCTGTATATGATTGGGAAATGGTTTTGTATAGAAACAGACTTGTGGCTGGCATAGGTTTTCTCAAACTAGGCAGAAGGTGAGAGGGACTTGCTATTTCTTTGAGGCTTGGGAGTTTTGTGAGGAGTTTTAAATGCTGAATTTTTTATTTTAAAGATAGCATGAAATCATCTTGTTATAAAGAGATCATGCATCTGCAGTGATAATTCATATCCAGAGAAAGTCTTTCTGTAAAATAAGACTTTTGTTTCTTAAGGGAGTCTTTTTCCCACAGAAGTCAACATATTCTCGGGATTTTATGAGAAGGTTTTTTCCTTGAAAAGGTTCATATAGCTCTCAAATTTGAGAAATATTTGTCCGGTAGGTTAAAAGAAATTTTTTTTTAAACTCCAATACCTCATTATGATTCGGGATCGTGGGATTCCTCTTTATTTCCATTTCTCTGTTACATGACTTCCTTCCACTCATTCCCTAAATGAGATATAAAGTCAGGTTAAGTTAATATTTTCTGGTGGCTCAACGGTAAGGAATCCACCTGACAATGCAGGAGAGGCAGATCTGATCCCTGGGTCAGGAAGATCCCCTGGAGAAGGAAATGGCAACCCACTCCAATATTCTTGCCCGGCAAATCCCATGGACAGAGGAGCCTGGCGGGCTATAGTCCATGGAGTCGCCAAGAATCAGACACGACTGAGCGACTGAAAATATGAAATTAATGTGCAATAGATCTCTCTGTGGAAAGATACGGATTTAATGAAGGGTATTGATTGTTTTAGGCATAAGTATAGTTCTCGAATAGTAATGAAAGGCACTCAACAGAAAGAAAAACCATTCATTCTTACCTGGAAGCCCTGCGGGGGCCAAGGAGACAATGGGACAGGTTCTCAAAGCCAGAGGGGGGGGGGGGGGGGGGGGGC
>SJYA01004757.1:13979-41889 GCA_006410615.1 Neotragus moschatus
GGGGGGGGGGGGGGGGGCGGGGGGGGGGGGGGGGGGGGGGGCTCCTGGCTCCTCTGGCTCCCCCTCCTCTGGGGCGGAGCCTCCTGGGCATGATTGGCACAAGACCTACCGCGTGGGCGGAGCTGCAGCGGGGCCTCTATAGGCTGGCCGGAAAGTTCCTTGTTTTTCAAGTAAAAATAAGACACATTTTTCATTTTCACCAAGAACTTTATTGAACAACGTATTCACCATTTTGTTCCGCTACCTTCTGTCATTTTTCGGGCAACTTTAGAATCCCATCTTCCCAAGACACTTGATCTTTTAGAGCAAAGAACTATTCCCGGTTCCTTTTACAGTCTTCCAGGGAATTGAAATACTCTGCATTAAGAGAATTTTGTGAAGACTGAAATAAAGAGCAGTCTGAAGGTGCAGTGTTTGGTGAATATGGTGGATGAATCAGAACTGCCCACCCAAGCTGTAACGATTTCTGCCTGGTCATCAAAGAAACAATTTCTGCCTGGTCATCAAAGAAACACATGGTCCTATGTTTTCATTATCCTGATAGAGGATTATGTGTTTTCTGTTGACTCAGTCTGGGTGCTTTTCATCAAGAGCTGCTTTCAGTTGGTCTAATTGGTACCAGTACTTGTTGGAATTAATCTTTTGGTTTTCCACAAAGAGCTCCTAATAGAGGATTCTCTTCCAATTCCACCATATAGGCAACATCACCATCTTTGGAGGAAGACTGGCTTTTGATGGGGTTGGTAGAGTTTCATTTCGGTCCTCTGATGATCTCTTCTGTTCTACATTATTATACAGTACCCACTTTTCATCACCACAGTTGTTTCCTTGTCACAATATATTTTAAAAACCAAACATCTTCATTATGTTTAAGTAGAAAATCCCATGCAGAAACGCAGTCAATAAAGTTGATTTTTGCTTAGCTTATGTGGAACCCAAGTGGAAACCCAAGTGAAAAGTGAAAGTGTCCGACTCTTTGTGATTCCGTGGGCTGTAGCCCACCAGGCTCCTCTGTCCATGGAATTCTCCAGGCAAGAATACTGGAGTGGGTTGCCATGCCCTTCTCCAGGGATCTTCCCAACTCAGGAATCAAACCCACGTCTCCTGCTTTGGCAGGATTCTTTACTGTTGAGCCATGAGGGAAACCCAAGTGGAACCCAAACATCAAAGCAATTAATATAACCAAGCTGGTGCAAGTTATCTTCAATGCTTGATTTGGATATTTTGAGTATGTTGGCTGTCTCCCACATGGTATACCATTCAGCATTCTCAGTTACCATCTTGACTTGATCACTGTCAACTTCAAATGGTCTACAGACTGCGGAGCATCATCCAGCAAGAAATTTCCAGCCTGAAACTTCACAAACCACTTCTGACACATTAGATCAGTCACAGCAACTTCTCCATACACTGCATAAATCTTTTTTTTTTTCTTTACATAAGAATTTTTACCTTCCTTGAAGCAATGAAGCATAGTATGCCAAAAATATTGCTTTTTTCCTTCCATCTTCAGTATTAAAATGGCTACACAAAAACTCATAAATTTTGATAAGTTTTTTTTTAATGCGGTGCTGACATGACAGCCATCACCATGCAATCTAACAAAATTGTTTCAGATGAAGTTAAAGACAACTAAGCTCTACTAGAGCCATTTTATGGAAAAACTTAAATTTTTTTTTAGCCAACCCAATATTTTGACCACATGAGTAAAGTAAACCTCTATGGAGTGGACGGTAACATGCAGGTGAATGTGCCTTCATGATGCTTGGCACAAAGCAGATGCTTCACAAGATTTGTTCAGATCACCCAGGCATCTAGTTAAAATGCATATTTTGATTCAATAGGTCTAGAGAGCTTGAGATTCCGTGTATCTAATACGCTCCAAAATGCCAATGCTATTAATCCATGGGTATTTGCAGCAAGGATGTAAAAGAGGCATATAAAGAATATGAGTAAAATGGTTTATTGATATGCTAGAGTGGGGGGGGAATAAAATTTCTAAATTAGAACATTATTTTCTGTAATATGTAATTTAAAATTTGTATAACAGATTTATTAAGCAACTTGGTTTAGTAATCATTTCAAAATTTCATCTACTTCAATAAAAGTTTTCATATTCAAGATGGCCCCTTGAAACTTGTAAAAGATGAAGGATTAGGAAAACAGCTTTTATTTGTAGTTGCTTTTTATCTGGACATATTGAGTGCTTTGGGGACCTTGTATCATGTTCTATAGGGTTTCCCTGGTGATTCAGTGATTAAAAAAAAAAAAAAAAAAAAAACCCACCTGCCAATCCAGGAGACTCAAGTTCGATTCTCTGGAACAGGAATTGGCTATCTGCTCCACATTCTTGCCTGGAAAATCTCAAGAACAAAGGAACCTGGCAGGCTATAGTCCACGAGGTCATAAGAATTGGACATGACTTAGCAACTAAACAGCAACAACATCATGTCCTATAACTCTCCTGGATTCCATAACTCCTTGGACCATCATCTAGGTCACACTCAATAAGACAAGACATTTAAAAAATCAGAGGTAATGAGAGAAAAGAATGGTAAAGAATCCAGAATCTGCCTAAAATGCAGGAGACCCTGGTTCAATTCCTGGGTTGGGAAGTTCCCTTAGAGAAGGGAATAGGTTACCTGGTTACCCACTACTGTATTCTGGGCTTCTCTGGTGACTCAGACGGTAATGAATCCACCGCAATGTGGGAGACCCTGGTTCAATTCCTGGGTTGGGAAGATTCCCTGGAGGAGGACTTGAGAACCCACTCCAGTATTCTTGCCTGGATAGTCCCCACGGGCAGAGGAGCCTGGTGGGCTACAGTCCACAGGATCACAAAGAGTCAGACATGACTGAGCAACTAAGCAAACACAGTGAGAGAAAAAAAGACGAAGAAATCTGGTTCTCAACTCAGACAAATCTGACTTCTAATCCCAACTTTATTAATGACCTATTTCTATATAATAAATTAACCCCAAATTTAGTGACTTACTACAGCGAAAATCTTTCTTTATCTCTTATGGTTCCCATTGGGCTTCCATGGTAGCTCAGACGGTGAAGAATCCATCTGCAATAAAGGAGACTCAGATTTGACCCCTGGGTTGGGAAGGGAATGGCTACCCACTCCAATATTCTTGCCTGGAGAATCCCATGGACAGAGTAGACTAGTGACTAACACACACACAGTTCCCATGGATCAGAAATTCAGGCACAGCTTGAGTGGGCAGTCGGGCTTGAGTTCTGTCATGAAGTTACTGTCAGATGTTGGCTGGGGCTTAAGTCATCTGAAGGCCTGATGGGGACTGGAGAATCCAGTGCTGCTGGGTCTTCATGGGAGGCTTCCGTTCCTCTTTGCATGGACTTCTCCACAGAGCTGCTGGAGTGTCTTCATAAATCACAACTCAAAAGTAAGGGTAAAGCTCCGTATCCCTTATAACCTAGTTTCTGAATCATATACCATCACTGGTGCTGCATTTTGTTGGACGCACAGAACAGCTCTGACTTTGGTGTGAGAGTAGATGACACGCGTGAATGGGAACGCGTGTGTGCGTGCTAAGTGCTCAGTTGTGTCTGACTCTGTGTGACCCCGTGGACTGTAGCCCACCAGGTTCTCCTCTGTCCTTAGGATTCTCCAGGCATGAATACTGGAGTAGGCTGCCATGCCCTTTTCTAGGGGATCTTCCTGACCCAGGGATCGAAGCTGTGTCCCTTACTTCTCCTGCATTGCAGACAGGTTCTTTACCATGAATGCCACCTGGGAAGCCCATGGATGGGACTCTCAGGAGGTAATCTGAGACTGAGGTAATCTCACTGAGGGTCACCTTAGAGACTGACTACAGTAGTTTGGCTCTGTCATTTGTTTTGGGAAGATTCTCTAATCCCTCTGAGCACCAATGTACATATCTATAACGCGGGATTTAGTAATACTCTCTCGGAGTAGGCATGGTTGATTAAATTATTGGCCATTAGTGATTAATCCAACCTCTAGTCCTTCTCTCCCTAAAGGGTAGAGGGTGAGGCTGAAAGTTCAGCCTTTAATCACATGGTTGGTTTCCTTGGCAACTGGCCCTTATCAGTACATATCTAAGGGCTTTCCAAAATTCACTTCAAGAGTGGTTGACAGGAACTCTTTGTAAATAACGAAAGATACCTCTTCCGTCTTTATTGCTCTAGAGTGCTCCAGTACTCTTGCCTGGAAAATCCCATGGACAGAAGAGCCTGGTAGGCTGCAGTCCATGGGGTCACTGAGAGTTGGGCATGACTCAGTGACTTCACTTTCACTTTTAACTTTCTTGTATTGGAGAAGGAAATGGCAACCCACTCCAGTGTTCTTGCCTGGAGAATCCCAGGGACGGCGGAGCCTGGTGGGCTGCCGTCTATGGGGTTCCAGAGTCGGACACGACTGAAACGACTTAGCAGCAGCAGCAGCAGAAGCAGTAATACTCTCTAATTCTTAAATTTGTTTAAAGAGGAGGTGATATATATGCGCTCTTCAGTTAGTAGGAATCCAGTTTACATTAAACATAATCATAATAACACTATCATCCACATTGTTAGATGATGGCTCTGATGCTATGATTTATAATAAGAAATATAAATTTGGCCTTCCTCTGTTACATACTGCTCCTAAAACCCTTGTAATTGCCTAAGCAATAAGAAAAATGGAAGCATCTTTGGTTTCTCATGCCCTGGTTCCTGAAATAGCTCTACAGCAATAAAGATGAAAGAGGTGTCTTTTGTTATTTACAAAGAGTTCCTTTCAACCACTCTTGAACTGAATTTTGGAAAGCCTCTAGATAACTACTGATAAGGGCCAGTTGCCAAGGAAACCAACCATGTGATTAAAGGTTGAAATTTCAGCCTCACTCTCTACCCTTCAGGGAGAGAAGGACTGGAGGTTGGGTTAATCACTAATGGTGAATAATTTAATCAACCATGCCTACATGATGAAGCTTTCCTAAAAGCTCCTAAACTTCGTAGGTAATACCGATGGTAAAGAACCCACTTGCCAATGCAGGAAATATAACAGACATGGGTTCTATCCCTGGGTCAGGAAGATCCCCTGGAGGAGGACACGGCAACCCACTCCAGTATTCTTGCCTGGAGAATCCTATGGACAGAGGATCCTGGCAGACTACAGTCTATAGGGTTACACAGAGTCAGACATGACTGAGCAACTTAGCATGCACGCGTGGAGCTTGGGGGTCAGAGAGCTTCCAGGTTGCTGAACATGTGGTGATGTTAGGAGGGCAGTGTGCCTGGAGAAGGCTTAGAAGCTCCCTGCTCCTTCCCAAATGCATCTCTTCCATTTGGCTGTTCCTGAGTTGTATTCTTTCATAATAAAACAATAGCCTAGGATGTAAACCATTTCTCTGAACCCCTTGAGCTATTCTTACAAGTTAACACATGGGAAGAGGAGGTCTTGGGAACTTCTGATTTACAGTCAGTCAATAAGAAGCACAAGTGACAACCAGACTTGTAGCTGGTGTCTGAAGTGAGGGATTAGTCTTAGGGGTTGTTGTCGTTTGGTGACTAAGTTGTGTCCAACTCTTTGTGACCCCATAGACTGCAGCACACAAGGCTCCTTTGTCCTCCACTGTCTCTCAGAGTTTGCTCAAATTCATGTTCATTGAGTGGGAGTGATCCCTTTAACCTGTGGCATTTGATGCTAACTCTAGGTAGATAGTGTCAAAATTGAGTTAAATTGTTGTTGCTAGAGAATTGGTCAGTGTAAGGGGGAAAAATCCACACATTTGGAGGCCAGAAGTGAAGTCTTAAGAGTAGTGTGTGTGCATATATATGGAGTTTAGAAAGATGGTAATGATAACCCTGTATGCGAGACAGCAAAAGAGACACAGATGTATAGAACGGATTTTTAGACTCTGTGGGAGAGGGAGAGGGTGGGATGATTTGGGAGAATAGCATTGAAACATGTATACTATCAGGTAAGAAACGAATCACCAGTCTATGTTTGATACAGGATACAGGATCCAGGATCCAGAGAGACAATATGGGGTGGGAGGTGGGAGGGGGGTTCAGGATTGGGAACTCATGTACACCCATGGCTGATTCATGTCAATGTATGGCAAAACCAATACAGTATTGTAAAGCAAAATAAAGTAAAAATTAAAATTAAAAAAAAAAAAAAGAAAGTGAAAGAGGAGAGTGAAAATGTTGGCTTAAAGCTCAACATTCAGAAAACTAAGATCAGGGCATCCGGTCCCATCACTTCATCGGAAGTAGATGAGGAAACAGTGGAAACAGTGTCAGACTTTATTTTGGGGGGCTCCAAAATCACTGCAGCTGGTGATTGCAGCCATGAAATCAAAAGAAACTTGCTCTTTGGAAGGAAAGTTATGACCAACCTAGATAGCATTAAAAAAAAGAGAGAGAGAGAGTAGTGTGTGTGGAGAGAAGGAAAAGAATATCTTTTTCCTCTCAAAGCCTAAAAACCTTCCCACAATAAAACCACGTATCTGCCAGTCCAGTTCACAGAGAAACCCACATTGCCCAGGTAAGGAAATGGAAGCCTGGCCTGCTTTGCTGGCTCCTTCATGAATTCATGGAATGTGAGAGCCGCTCATCTCTCACAGCCCGCCTCCTGCCCTGCAGATCACACACTTCAGCTCTCTGCATCGAGTGACTTTCAACTTCATGTTACTCCACATTTTAAGTCTTCATACCTGCTCCTCCCCTGCCTGAAATGCTTTCTGTCTCTCCAATACTTCACTGAATTTTAACTCATCCTTTTTTCCTTAGTAAACATACTGATATGTTTTCCTAGGCATTCTCTTTCACTCTTGCACTTTTTTTTGTTTCTTTCTGCCATATTTATACTCTTTTTCCACTCTTCTTTTATTCATTCAACAGTTACTGAATATCAACCATGTGCCAGGAAAGCCTTGATCAACAAACCTAAGTTGCTGCCCTCCTGGGCCTTATAGTTTGATGAAAAGCATAGAAATGAGTTTAGTTGCTTAAAGTCATGTCTAACTCGCTTTTGACCCCATGGACTGTACCCTGCCAGGCTCCTCTGTCTGTGAGATTTCCCAGACAAGAATACTGGAGTGGGTTGTCATTTCCAACTCCAGGGTATCTTCTCGACCTGCATCTCTTGCACTGGAAGGCAGATTCTTTACCTCTGAGCCATCGCGGAAGCAAAGGCATGAGTACCCCTCCCCTAAAATACGTATAACACACCATGTGATGATAAGCGCTATGAAGAAATACCTAGGAGGGTGAAGAGATTAATAGTTGTGAACACGGGGAGCTATTTTAGTCAGAGAAATTTAAGTAGTTCATCTTCCTCATAGACTGTCAGAGTCAGATATTAGATCATTGGCCTATGAATCTCCAATACTTAACGTATCTGGAACCAAGGAGATGTTTAATCAGTATCTGTTAAGCTAAAGAAAGAAGGAATGAATAGATGTATGAATGAGTGAATATTAGATTCTAGTGTAAACCACAGATGCAAAACCTGAGTCCCAGAGAGGTCTGATCTGTAGAAGAGCAAGAAATAAAATCTTAACTTCCAAGAATGCTTGCTTCAAAGGACAATGCTGTTTTTACTGTGCCATACTATGAATGCCTAAAACATCTTTGTTTTAATAGTGTCTCATCTGTTCCTCTTTCCGCATTTGACTAGAGTTGGCTACTATGGAATTCTGAGAGCTTGTTTTTCTAGTTTTTAACTTAGTCTTCATGGAAAACATCCACTGTTTACTCTCAAGTAGACAAAGGGCTTCACTCAAGTCCCTACAGTATATTTGTTCACCTGGTCGAGCAGCTGATTGGTCATAAATCACAAGGGTTCAGAAAGCAAAGTGGATCAGGGACCAGGAAAGAGTTTCCATTGAGATCCCCTTGGATACTTTTATAGAAGGAAAATAAATTTGGGTCAATAGCTATTTCAAACTGTTTGCCTCAGGACAACTTTACTCTCTTAAAAAGTATTGAACATCCTGAACAGCTTTTGTTTATGCAAATTATGAAAAATGAAAGTGTTAGTTGCTTAGTCCTGTCCAGACTCTTTGTGACCCCATGGACTACAGCCCACCAGGCCCCTCTGTCAATGGAACTCTCCAGGCAAGAATACTGGAATGAGTAGCCATTCCCTTCTCCAAGGGATCTTTCAGACCCAGGGATCAAACTCAGGTCTCTTGCACTGCAGGCAGATTCTTTACCCTCTGAGCCACCAGGGAATCTATGCTGCTGCTGCTAAGTCACTTCAGTTGTGTCTGACTCTGTGCGACCCCACAGACAGCAGTCCACCAGGCTCCCCCGTCCCTGGGATTCTCCAGGCAAGAGTACTGGAGTGGGTGCCATTGCCTTCTCCAAGGGAATCTGTATCTACTTGTATTTACTGTATTTGAAATTAAAATTAGATAATTTAAAAACATTTATTAACATTTTAAAATAATAAAACTTGCATCCCATGTTAACATAAATAACATGATTTTATGAAAAATAAAATTTTTTCCAAACAAAAAATAATGTGTGGCGTTGTTTTACATTTTTGAAAAATGTCTTTAATATCTATCTAGTATAACAGAGAAAGACTAGACCCTCCTCTCTGCTTCTGCATTCAGTTTGTGGTGATACCACTCACCATTTCAGTTCAGTTCAGTCGCTCAGTCTGTCCGACTCTTTGTGACCTCATGGACTGCAGCACCCCAGACTTCTCTGTCCATCACCAACTCCCAGAGCCTGCTCATACTCAAGTCCATCGAGTCAGTGATGCCATCCAGCCATCTCATCCTCTGTCGTCCCCTTCTCCTCCTGCCCTCAGTCTTTCCCAGCATCAGGGTCTTTTCAAATGAGTCAGAAATGAGTCAGTTCTTCGCATCAGGTGGCCAAAGTACTGGAGTTTCAGCGTTAGCCTCTGGGAAACGCACTGCAAATCCATGAAAGACTGTGCATGAAGGCCTTCCCTGGCGGCGCAGTGTATAGGAACTGCCTGCCAATGCAGGGGACATAGGTTCCAGCCCCTGGTTCAGGAAGATCCCACATGCCACGGAGCAACTCAGCCTGGGCGCCGCAGCCGTTAAGCCTGTGCTCTAGAGCCTGGGAACAGCAACTACTGATTGATGCCCAAGCACCCTAAAGACCGTCCTCTGCAACAAGAGAAGCCACTGCAACCAGAAGCCCTTGGGTCACAACTGGAGAACAGACCCCACTCTCTGCAACTAGAGAAAGCCCACATGCAGCAAGGAAGACCCAGCATAGCCAAAAATAAATAAATAAATGTAGCAATGTGTACATGCCGAAAACATTTTTTAAAGAAGAATGCGTATGAAAAAGTCAAGTAACGTCTATTATTATAAAAGTTGTTTCGATCTGTGGACTCCACAAAAAGGTTTCAGGGATCTCAAGGATGCCCTGGACCACACTGAAGACTGCTAGTTTCAAGAGCCATAAATTTGCATTGAAAAACAAACCAGGAAATGAAATTAAACTATTTTTTGAGGGTTTTCTCCCCTAGAAACCTATATGTTTTCATATTCTTATAACAATGGTCCTCTATTTTCACTGCATGTGCTTAAGAATCATTTAGGAAGCATATTTAAAATACTGATTCTGGGCCCCCATCCCCAAATTGGCTGATACACTCAATTCAACTGAGATCTAGGAATATGCACTTTTTAGCAAGTCTCCACTCCTGTTCCTCTGCCTACAGGTAGTACTAATCCATGGTAGATTATTTGAGAAATTTATTTTAGAGGGGAAAAAAATAGTTTAGGTAGTTTGCAAAACTTAAACACATTTCAGTTAGATGAAATTTTAAAATTTGAAATGAAAGAAAATACCTAAAACAGAAGGAGGTATCAAGAAAAGGGAGACCCATCCCATTTTCTTGGGATATATATGGGCCTGTTCTGTGATTATTGCAACAGAAACATGTATTCTTGGGAGCGTGTGGCATGTAGAGTTTTCCTGTCCACTGGATTTCATTATAGCTTAAAGTCTTTCAAGGTTTTCTAAACACAGTTCTTTAGACTCTTAGTAGGATATTTACTTTATATTATGAAAGGACAAAACGAAAGTGCTGTCTTCTAGAAGGAGCTGAAGATAGCATTAAAGCTTATTAAAATTTTTAAGAAAAAATAAACAGCTTTTTGTGAACATTAAGGTAGCTACTTTTTTCTTTACATAGTGATGGCGATTAAATTCATCATTTCATTCATTCACTTATCAAACAGTTAAAAGCTTGCAAGCAAGGTCCTGGAAATGTCAGCTTATTTACCAAGTTGGCTCTCATTTCTGCCACTGGCACCACCATCACCTACCTATTTATTCAGGTTGGAAACCTGTGAGCCACTTGACTTCTTTTCTTTTACTCCTCACTTCTCACCTATCAACCAGTGCTATTGACTGTAACTCCAAAAGATATCTCAAGCATCTTGGCCCTTCTCAACCCCCATCACCTCCACTTTCACCAAGCCAACAATATCTTATGTCTGGACTCCTGCAATTATTACTAACACATTTATTCATTCAATATTTATGAGCAGCTGCTATGTACCAGGAACTTTTCGTTCCTGAAGATGGAGCAGGGAAACAAAACAGATAAACCCCTGCCTTTATGAAACTTTAATTTTAGAAATGGGGAGACAAACCAGAAACCAACCGTTCAATTAAATGTGGGTGAGCCAAAGAGATAATTGGGTTAGTGACAGGATTTTGGAGGAGAGGTCAGGACACATTTTATTTCAGCCTTCTGGAAATTCCAGGAACAGGCCAAGCACTCATTTACTCCCAAGGCCTTTGTGCATTCTGTTCCCTCTGCTTGGGACTCTCTTCTCCTTACATTTTCCAAGACTGATCCTTTCTCACACCTCACACATACGTCACCTTCCTCAGCAGCCTGTCCCTGATCACCTGATTTAAATCAGGTTCCTCCGCTCACTTCCTCTTGAGTAAGGCCTATTTATTTTCCTTCTTAGTACATACCACAACTTGCAAACATACATTACTTGTGCGTTCGTCATTGCTCCCCGTACTTTCACCTCTGTCTGGTTTACCACTGAACACTCACTGCCCATCACACGGTGGCCATGCGGCTCAGTCAGGGATCTGTCAAGAGCACACATCATATACGTGTGTGAGAGTTATTGGCTTATGCCCTCTGAGGGCTGCTGAAGTGGTTCTGAAACCTGCAAGGTAGGGAGGCAGACAGGAAAGGCTCAGCCGGGCACTAAAGCTGCAGCCCTTAAGTAGAAATGTTTTTCCTCAGGGAAACTTCGGTTTTGCTCTTGAGGTCTTTCAACGGCCTGGATGATATGCACCCATATTATTTAGGATATTCCCCTTGATTTAAGGTCAGCTGATCGTATACGTTAATCACATCCACAAAATACCTTCATAGCAGCACCTAGATTTACATTTGATTAAACGGCTGAGTGCTATGGCCTACTCAAGCTGACACAGAAAGCTGATCATCACAACATGCAGTAAGTATTTACTGGATGAGTAAAAGTAAGTGGAGTGTTAGTAAAAGGGTCCCTGTTTTCAGGGAGCAAATAGGCTAGCAAAAGAGATGACTGTGTAAATAGACAATTACGAAACAGCAAGGCAACCGCACGTCCCCTCCAGTGCCACAGGCATCCTGAACAGTAACCAAAAAAAGTTACGTATGTGAAGCTGCAAGTTTTTAGTCTTGTTGTCACTGGCCATGAGATTAACAAAAACTTCCACTAGCATTAGGGAAATATGGAATTCATTTATTCCTGGAATTAGCTGGAGACTTTTCATTTCCTCCGAAATATTTTCTAGGATAATTCTGGTTGATGGTGTTTTCTGGGTCTATTCACACAATTAACCAGTGAAAGAATCCATAGGAAAGCTAAATCTTCCTTAGGCCTATGATATTATATATTAGAGGCATAGCCAGTGAAAAGACAGAGCTTATAATCAGAGGCTAGTGTTTATAGAAACTACAGAATCTTTCTTGGAGATAAGCATTAGTGATTGTCAACTATGTTGAACATCTTTGAGGTGCTGTCTGTTAGCACCTGTTAGAATAAAGGAAAAAATAAATATTATTTCTTACAAACCTATGAGATCTTGTGTGGAAGCTATAAAAGAAGGATCAATCATGCAGCTTTGTGTAGTACAATGAATTTTGCATTTTTTAAACACGAGATTAATATTAATATATGGCTTTATCACACTGTAAAATATTCAATACATACAAAATTATGAAAAATAGATAAAACTGGGCTGTCTAACTTCCAACCCCACACTTCCACTTTATTCTGCAGTGCTGTGTATCCTTCTAGTTCTTTTCTGAGGCAGATGACTGCAAATGTTTGCGTATATAATTTTTAAAACATCAAAGGGATTATATAGTATGTATACATTTCACCATTTGCTTTTTTCACTTATCAAGCTCTTGAGAAATTTTGCAAAGCCATGCATGAAGATCTACCTTTTTACTTTTGGTGGCTGCCTAATATTCCACAATAGGACGTGCGATATCTATTTATCCATTCTGCTGCTTGTAATCATTTAGGTTGTTTGGCTGTTTTTCTCTATTACTAGTGCTGCAGTATCCATTACATCAGTTAGGAGGCATTTGGCTGAAAACAATAGAAACTCTGACTCAAACTGCTTTAATAATAAAGAAATTTTTAGCTCACGTAACTGGGATTAAAGAGATTAAGCAAACTTTATTGTTGGTTGATTTAACGGGCACAACAATGCCATTGTGAATCACGTGCTCTTGGACTGGAAAAATTAATTTCGTAGAAGTGGCCATACTGTCCAAAGCAATCTACAGATCGAATGCAATTGCTATCAAAAATACCCTTGACATTTTTCACATCTGCCTGCAATGTGGGAGACCTGGGTTTGATCCCTAGGTTGGGAAGATCCCCTGGAGAAAGAAATGGCAACTCACTCCAGTGTTCTTGCCTGGAAAATCTCATGGACAGAGGAGCCTGGCAGGCTACAGTCCATGGGGTTGCAAAGAGGTGGACATGTCTAAGCGACTAAGCCCACACACACAGAACAAATAATCCTAAAATGTATATAGAACAACAAAAGATCTAGAATTGCCAAAGCAATCCTGAGAAAAAAAAACAAAGAAGGCGGCATAGCTCTCCCAGACTTCAGATAATACTACAAAGCTACAGGAACCAAAACAGCACAATGCCGGCACAGAAACAGACATACTGATCAATGGGACAAGACAGAGAACCCAGAAATAAACCCACACACCTATGGTCAATTCATCTTCAGCAAAGAAGGCAAGAATATACAATGGAGAACAGACTGTCTCTTCAACAAGTGGTGTTGCGGAAGTTGGACAGTGATATGTAAATCCGTGAAATTAGAACACTTTCTCACAACATACACAAAAATAAACTCAAAATGGCTTAAAGACTTGCACAAAAGACATGACACCAAATAACTCCTAGAAGAGAACATAGGTAAAACATTCTGTGATGTAAATCATACACAGGTATGTTTCCTTGGGTCAGTCTCCCGAGGCAATAGAAAAGAAAGCAAAAATAAACAAATGTGACTTGGCCAAACTTACAGACTTTTGTCTAGCAAAGGAAATCGTAAACAAAATAGAAAGACAACCTACAAACTAGGAGAACATAATTTCAAATGATGCGACTGACAAGGGCTTAATTTCCAAAGTATACAAACAGCTCATACAACTCAACAAAAAAACAAACAACCCAACTGAAAAGTGGGCAGAAGACCTAAGGAGACATTTTTCCAAAGGAGACATACAGATGGTTAGCAGGCACATGAAAAGATGTTCAGCATCACTGATTATTAGAAAAATGTGAGTCAAAACTATAATGAGGTACCACCTTACACCAGTCAGAATGGTCATCATTAAAAAGTGCACAGATAACAAGTGTTGTTGAAAAGGAAGCCCTCCCACACTGTTGATGGGAGTATAAACTGGTGCAGCCATTATGGAAGACAATATGGAGATTCCTCAAAAAGCTAAAAACAGAATTACCATATGATCCAGCAAGCCCACTCCTGGGCACATATCCAGACAAAACCATAATTTGAAAGGGCACACGCCTCCCTATGTTCATAGCAGCACTATTCACAATAGCCAAGACGTGAAAGCAACCTAAATGTCCAATGTGAACATGGACAGAAGATGTGGTACATATACAAACAGAATACGACTCAGCTCTAAAACAGAATGAAATAATGTCCCTTGCAGTGACATGGATAGACCTAAAGATTAGTATATTAAGTGAAGTAAGTCAGAAGGAAAAAGACAAATTCCACATTATATTATTTATATACGGGATCTAAAATGACATAAATGAACTTATTTACAGAACAGAGACAGACTCACAGACTCAGAGAACAGATTTGTGGTTGTCCAGGGGGACTGAGAGTGTGGAATTAGCAGAAGCAAACTATTGTACATTGAATGGATAAACAAGGTCCTATACCAGGAATTATATTCAATATCTTGTGATAAACCCCAGTGGAAAGAACATGAAAAAGAATGGATATATATACGTATAACTAAATTTTTACTTTGCTGCATAGCAGAAAATAATGCATTATAAGTCACCTATATTTAAATAAAATAAAATCTGAAAAACAAAAGACACCGTCATGGAGGCAAGTCCTTTCTATCTTGCTACCCTGCCAGTCTCAGCATTCACTTCGTCTCAAGGCTGGCTCACCTACAGACGTAAAATGGCTGGCAACAATGATCAGAGCTATATGTTTTCTAATTTGCATGCCAAATGGGAAAAGATTTGCTTCTCTGCTGCTACTGCTAAGTCGCTTCAGTGTGTCTGACTCTGTGCGACCCCATAGATGGCAGCCCAACAGGGTCCCCCATCCCTGGGATTCTCCAGGCAAGAATATTGGAGTGGGTTGCCATTTCCTTCTCCAATGAATGAAAGGGAAAAGTGAAGTCACTCAGTCGTGTCCAACCCTCAGCGACCCCATGGACTGCAGCCTTCCAGGCTCCTCCATCCATGGGATTTTCCAGGCAAGAGTACTGGAGTGGGATGCCATTGCCTTCTCCGTTGCTTCTCACAGTTCTCTTTTAAGAGTGAAAAAGAGCTTTTTCAGAAGCCTTTACTAAAGGCACCTCACATTTCACTGGCTGACTTTGCTCATTTCTGGCCAGTCAATGGCAGCGAGGCTGGGGTTCCTCAGACTCTTCAAACCCACCAGCCATGCTGACTTCAGTGCCCCAAACTGCCGGGCAGCTTCCAGTCATAGAGAAATGGAACTGGTTTGGGAAAGTGAACCAAAATGTCCTCGTTCTCAAACTGTCACCTCACAGAACTACACCTTTGAGAATCTGTGCAACTAGAAGTTCTTTAGGAATCTTTCTAGTAAATACAGTTTCTGGTTTAAAATGTCTGCACATTTAATATGTTAATAGATTCAGCTTAGTTACCCTAAAAGCAATAATAACCACTACCGCCACTACAAGAGAATGCAACCTGACTCAATTTGAACTCTCACCAAAAGGATGAGAATACTTTTTATTCATGTGCTTGCCAAAATGGCCCTTTCTCCACCTTTCTACTGGTGTTGGGAGTGAAGGATATGTTTTAATATTCAGTTTGTGGATTACTGATGAAGTGGAGCGTCTTTTCATTTGCTCTTAGTCACTTGAATTTCTTCTGCGACTTGCTAATTTAATTCCACCACTGGATCTTCATCCGTTTCATGTATAGTCTATGAACTCTTTATATATTTGATATATCAATTCTTTCGGGCATGTTTCAGATATTTTCCAAAAAATCTGTTGGTTGTTATATTCTACATGCTTATGGTAACTTCGGTACTATAGAGTTTTAAAATATTTACAGTTTAAATGTAATTTTCTTTTTAACATTCATGGTTTCTAAGCTTTGACTGAATCTTGTTTAAGTGATGTCTTTCTCCCATCAAGATCATAAAATTCTTTCTTTATGCATCTTACTATTGTAAATAACATTAGGATATGTTTTAACAAGGAATCTTCTTGCTTCACTGGGATAAACTCTACTTGTTAATACCTCAGTGAGCTCATTTGTTAAAATTTTATTTGTGCTTTTTTTGGGTAGCCTCAGCTGGGTACCCAGTTGAGGTTGGCCTATGATTTTTATTCGTTTGTTTGTTGTTTGTGGTGGTGGTGGTAGTATTTGAGCCTAAGAGAACGAAGTAGGAAACTTCATCTTTATGTATGCCTGGAATGCTCTCTATAGTCTAAATTAGCCCATATAAGTCTAGTCATCTGACTTGCTTGTCTATTTAGCTGAGAAGAAAAATTTGTTGTATTACGATGAAGTCTATTAACAAATACACTAAATGTGTTAATATTTACAAATATCTATTAAAGATCTGTTATTTTGTTACCTTATTTTTATTAATTCCTTACTTAAATCTTTTTTAAAAATACATTATATTTTCAGAGTCCCTACCACTCCTCCCATTTCCCTCTGTCTACCCTTCCTCCGAGGTGGATATCAGAATTTCTAGATGGTGCTAATTAGTAAGTCAATTATTCAACCAGATCTTCTAACCAATATTTAATCTTCAATTTTGTCAATTCTTCTATTAAGTTTATTCACTGAGCTTTAACATTTTTCTATGATCGTATTTTTAATCTCTAAGAATTTTGGAGTTTTCAAATAATTGTCTATCTTATTGTATATATTAACTATTTTTTTTTAATTTTAATTTTTGTTTTTTTTCATCTCAGGTGTACATCAGTTCCCAATCTTGAACCACTCCCCCACCTCCCACTCCACATCAACTCTCTGGATCATCCCCGTGCACCAGTCCGAAGCATCCTGTATCCTGAACTGAATATAGACCAACGATTCGTTTCCCACACAATAGCACACATGTTTCAGTGCCATTCTCCCAAACCTTCCCCCACTCCCTCTCCCTCAAAGTCCAAAAGTCCATTCCATGCATCTGTGTCTCTTTTGCTGTCTCGTATACAGGGTTATCATCACCATGTTTCTAGATTCCATATATATGAGTTAGTATACTGTATTGGTGCTTTTCTTTCTGGCTTACTTCACTCTGTATAATTGGCTCCAGTTTCATCCATCTCATTAGAACTGATTCAAATGTATTCTTTTTAATGGCTGAGTAATACTCCATTNCAAAGTCCAAAAGTCCATTCCATGCATCTGTGTCTCTTTTGCTGTCTCGTATACAGGGTTATCATCACCATGTTTCTAGATTCCATATATATGAGTTAGTATACTGTATTGGTGCTTTTCTTTCTGGCTTACTTCACTCTGTATAATTGGCTATATTAACTATTTTTAAGCCTTTTCTATTTGTTCTCTTAACTCTGTTTCTTTAACGTTGCTGCCTCTCTTTCACAGTATTCAAATAGTGAAATACAATTCACAATATTTGAAGAATCAAGTAGTGATTTTTAGTTGTGTCTTATCTTTGTATCTATGGCTCTGTGTATAAACATGTTTGTGGATTTCACTTCTGTTTTCTACCACTTGTTTCCAGGGATTGTGGGTGAGACAGGATATGTGGCTAGGAGGAGAAATCCCAATAGATGTCTTTGGTGTAAGAAGTCTTTCTGTGCCTCACCAAGTCAGCAGGTCTGTGGGGCTCTGTTGTGCTACGTTATCCCCAGGGTTCACTGTGAGCATCAAACTGCTGCTGCCACTGCTCTAGGGAGAAGGAAGAGGGGCTGGCCTGCCCATGTGCTCTGCATGCTGCCGCAAAGTCCCTTCAGTCGTGTCCGACCCTGTGCGACCCCATAGATGGCAGCCCACCAGGCTCCCCCATCCCTGGGATTCTCTAGCCAAGAATATTGGAGTGGGTTGCCATTTCCTTCTCCAATGCATGAAAGTGAAAAGTCAAAGTGAAGTCGCTCAGTGGTGTCTGACTCTTCGCAACCCCATGGACTGCAGCCCACCAGGCTCCTCCGTCCATGGGGTTTTCCAGGCAAGAGTACTGGAGTAGGGTGCCATTTCCTAATTAACATCTGCGGTCTCTCTCTGCTTAATGGCATCTGTTGGATGGGCTTACAGGTTCCTGGAACCACAACTGGATTTCATAGTTACATATAACAGATTGCCTTTAAGCAGCAACTATTATTCTAGAGAATTTACACATTGCATAAAATGAGGTACATTTATATCAGTATTATTATGATTTGATCACCATTGAGAGATCCAGATAATCACAATGGTGTGCTCACTCACCTAGAGCCAGACATCCTGGAATGCGGAGAAGTGGGCCTTAGGAAGCATCGCTATGAATAAAGCTAGGGTAGGTGATGAAATTACAGTTGAGCTATTTCAAATCCTGAAAGATGATACTGTGAAAGTGCTGCATTCAATATGCCAGCACATTTGGAAAACTCAGCAGTGGCCACAGGACTGGAAAAGGTCAGTTTTCATTCCAATCCCAAAGAAAGGCAATGCCAAAGAACGCTCAAACTACCGCACAATTGCACTCATCTCACATGCTAGTAAAGTAATACTTAAAATTCTCCAAGCCAGGCTTCAGCAATACGTGAACTGTGAACTTTCAGATGTTCAAGTTGGTTTTAGAAAAGGCAGAGGAACCAGAGATCAAATTGCCAACATCCGCTGGATCATCAAAAAAGCAAGAGAGTTCCAGAAAAACATCTATTTCTGCTTCATTGACTATGCCAAAGCCTTTGACTGTGTGGATCACATTAAACTGTAGAAAATTCTGAAAGAGATGGGAATACCAGACCACCTGACCTGCCTTTTGAGAAACCTATATGCAGATCAGGAAGCAACAGTTAGAACTGGACATGGAACAACAGACTGGTTCCAAATAGGAAAAGGAGTACGTCAAGGCTGTATATTGTCACCCTGCTTGTTTAACTAATATGCAGAGTACATCATGAGAAACGCTGGGCTGGAGGAAGCACAAGCCGGAATCAAGATTGCCGGGAGAAATATCAATAACCTCAGATATGCAGATGACACTACCCTTATGGCAGAAAGTGAAGAGGAACTAAAAAGCCTCTTGATGGAAGTAAAAGAGGAGAGTGAAAAAGTTGGCTTAAAACTCAGCATTCCAAAAACTAAGATCATGGCATCGGATCCTATCACTTCATGGCAAATAGATGGGGAAACAGTGGAAACAGTAGCTGATTTTATTCTGGGGGGGCTCCAAAATCAGTGCAGATGGTGATTGAAGCCATGAAATCAAAAGAAGCTTACTCCTTAGAAGGAAAGTTATGAACAATCTAGACAGGATATTAAAAAGCAGAGACATTACTTTGCCAACAAAGGTCTGTTTAGTCAAGGCTATGGTTTTTCAAGTGGATTTTCTCACATATGGATGTGAGAGTTGGACTATAAAGAAAGCTGAGCACTGAAGAATTGATGCTTTTGAACTGTGGTGTTGGAGAAGACTCTTGAGAGTCCCTTGGACTGCAAGGAGATCCAACCAGTCCATCCTAAAGGAGATGAGTCCTGGGTGTTCATTGGAAGGACTGATGTTGAAGCTGAAATTCCAATACTTTGGCCACCTGATGTGAAGAGCTGACTCATTGGAAAAGATCCTGATGCTGGGAAAGATTGAGGGCAGGGGGAGAAGGGGGCGACAGAGGATGAGATGGTTGGATGGCATCACCGACTTGATGGACATGAGTCTGAGTGGACTCTGGGAGTTGGTGATGGACAGGGAGGCCTGGTGTGCTGCAGTTCATGAGATGGCAAAGAGTCGGACACGACTGAGCGATTGAACTGAAGTGAGAGATCTACGAGATTTCTTGAAGTCTCTTTAAAAATGCTCTTGCTCGGGAATTCCCTGGAGGTTAGGACTCCGCACTTTCACTTCTGAGGGCCCAGGTTCAATCCCCGGGAACAAAGATGCTGTAAGTCACATGGCCAGAAACAGACAAGCACAATATCTTTCGCTTTATGACCTATATAAATTGTTTTAAAATTTTTCTAAAGAAATATAAAAGTCTCAGACTGCTGTTTTAAAAAGGCAACACTAGCCATGAATCACTTTCTTGGTTGTATTTACTGATCTCTTATTTATTGGTATAGCTTTCTGTTTAGAAAGTAGAATTATTGCCTTGGATAAAGCAGAGAAGTAAGCAAAAGCAAAATAGTTACATGCAAACTCAGATCTTATTTTAAGAAATTTTTAGTAGGAAACTATTACCATCAACATCAAAAAAAATTGAACACCTCCTTTAATACAATAAGGGGCTTCCCTGGTGGCTCAGATGGTAAAGAATCTGCTTGCAGTTCAGGAGACCTGGGTTCGATCCCTGAGTTGGGAAGATTTCCTGGAGAAGGGAATGGCAACCCACTCCAGTATTCTTGCCTGGAAAATTCCATGGACAAAGGAGCTTTGTTACAAAGAGCTGGACGCAACTGAGCAACTAACACATACATACACACATATATTAATAGAATAGATTTTAAATATCTCTGTATAGTTTGAGGAGATTGAATGAAAGAGGAAAAGGCATAAGCTCAGTTTAAGTTGCTGTTTTTAAAGCTACTCAGGTCAATAATGATATACCTTTTTAATTTTAGAAAGCAAAGCTTTTTACTATTATGTAAAATGTTTAAAGTTAGAATATTATATTACACAGGGTTGTCAGGCATCCTGTAAATACGGCACAAGCTCTGTATTTAACCATGGCCTACACCCTGTATAGACTTTGTTAGAACCCATTAAATGCCTTGTAGTTAGCTTTTTTTTTTTTTTGAGAAATTACAAATATTTATCAGTTAGAGCTATTTTTCTGTCACAATGACTGGTGCTTAAATCACTTAAATGGCAATCCTAGGCATTTCTATATAGAGGCGTAGAAAACCATACCTCTATAAGCAAACATCTGGGCAATCGCTTACTGTTGCTCCTACAGGTTTGGTTGAAGGGAGAGAAAAAGGGGAAACTGAGAATTAAAAATATTTACTTTTCATATTCAAGAAAAGAGAACATTCTTCTTTGACCAAATTGCCAAGCTGTGAACAAGTAATCACTGTTAATTCACGATAACTTGGTACCAGTTTATATGCTCTGAATATCAGCCAAATAGCTATTGCCTCACTCCCACACCCCTACTTCTGGAAACTGGCCAGTCAACAGCCTCACTGCAAGCAACTAACAGCAGGCAAATTAGTGACAGCCCTGGTTTCTGAAGGCCAGCCGACCAGTGACAAATCCCCAGTCCTGAAGGTCAGTGCCCTGTGTTGGCCTGTGCTTGTCTGTACGACACCAGTCCGCAAGTAGCCTCACTCCTGGAGGTCACGGTCAGCTGACCAGCCGCCACTTTCTTCCAGTGACCGTACCAACGCAGCTGAAAGTCCTTCAGTCTCTGTACACTCTTGCTTCTGAAAGTTTTTGGTCTCTGAATGTCAAGTTTCCCAAGACCTTATGTAAGGTCAGCTCTGGGTTTGCTCATGGAAACTGTCTTACAAGTGTAGCTCTCCCTTGCAGGCAAGCAGAACGATTATCTACTTTGCATCAGATATGGAGTTCAGTGTATTGCTTTTGTCAGCAACTTTGCAGCCCTTTTTGTAGCTCCTTATGATTTCAGATTTGTGAGTGACCAATGGAATTGATGTGGCCATAAGATTATCAAGTTCAATTGTCTCAAATTTTGCAGTGATTGATAATAACAAATCAATAATTTAAAAATTTGTGTATATTTGAAACTTCAAATGCAAAACACAGAGTAATTTTATGATGAATTTCCAAACAGTGGATATGTATTAAATGAGAAAAAATTTCATATGAAGCCTTTGTTGAATACAATACAGTTTATTCAATATAAAAACTGTCAGGTATAAACCAGCATATAATAACAGCTGAGCATAAGAGATGTATGATTTCTTCATCTAGTACTAAAGAAAATGATAAAATATTAAAATTTTTTGATCGAGAGAAATTCATATGAAGATAAAATAATCATAGCAGGAGTTATAATGGTCTTCACAGTCTATATCATCAGCTTCATTTTAGCTTGAATGTTTACATGTACTGCTACCAGGAGGATTTTCTGATTCCAACACTGTCAGTACATACTCAAGGGCTGGGACAAAATCTATGGCCATAATAAAGTGTTACTGCATTTACTCCGACAGGTTATCAGCAATCTAAATGCTTCCTCATCTTTTTGCAGCATAGCCACAAATAACCATGGCCAGAAAAATTTTTTCCTGTTTCTCCTTTATGTGAAAAAGACTTGCTCCCAAGGTCATTGTGAATGAAATCTCTTCCAGATAAGACTTCAGAATTCTCCAGGCCAAAATACTCGAGTGGGTAGCCTTCCCCTTCTCCAGCTCCAGGGGATCTTCCCAATCCAGGGATTGAACCCAGGTCTCCCACATTGCAGAAGGATTCTTTACCAGCTGAGCCACAAAGAAAGCCCAAGAATACTGGGATGAGTAACTTAGGTCTTCTCCAGGGGATCTTCCCAACCCAGGAATCAAACTGGGGTCTCCTGTATTGCAGGTGGATTCTTTACCAGCTGAGCTAAAGGGGGATTTTAATCAAGACATGTCTTAAAACAAAGAACAAAAATTCTGGTTTAAATAAAGACTGAAGTCATCACCTTGAAAAAGTTTACTGAATTCTGGGCAGGTTGAGAAAAATAAATAATATATCTATTCCTGGAAATATCCTGGTGAACTTTTTCAAGAGCAAGGACAAACAGAAAATCTTACTTGCTTCCAGACAAAAGACAAAGTATCAACAGCAACTGTGGAAGCCAGGAGATGATAGAATAATAACTACAGGGCGTGGAAAAAAAGGAAGGCAATTTCAAAAGCCTACTCTCAGCTAAGATGCCATCCACCTCCCAGAGTAAAATGAAACCTGTTGGTGAATATGGGAAGATTTACATATCCCTTGTGTATCTCAGCTGAGGAAAATATGTTTCAAGTTAAAGGAAGCTCAAGAGAAGATTTAAGAGTGATCAGCAATGAACCTTGACATACATATTGTTATATTTTATTTATTTGTTCTGGCCTTGCCTTGCAGCATGCAGAATTTTAGTTCCCAAACCAGAGACTGAACCCATGCCCCCTGCACCGGAAGGGCACAGTCTTAACCACTGGGCTGCTAGAAAAGTCTCATATTGTTATATTTTAAATAAAAAGTGGCACAAAGGTTACAAATGTGTAATATAAGTGGCAAATACAGAATCTCAAAACTGAAGACATTGAAGACACATATGGCAAGTGAAAAATCTAAAAATCATGTAGAATTAAAATAGCAAAGGATCTTGGCCAATAGGAACTGGACAAAAGGGCCAAGTAAGGGAATTATTTGCATCCAAAAGTTCTCCTTTAGTGAATGAGGAAACAAAACCATGAGGATGAGTAGAAGTGCAATGCAACTCTTTAGCATCTTGTTTTTATATAAAGTAGAATATATAGGGAAAAATATATTTTATGAGTAGGAGAAATTAGTAGACAACGTTCAGTGAAATGGAAACGTAAGTAAGAACTAAAATGAGGGCCGTTTGCCAGGAGAATTTGGACACCGTCTCAGTTTTATGCCCAAAGGCTCAGTTTCTTGGCTCTCTGCGTCTGAATGGCTCAGCCTGAAGCCAGGACGCTCATCTGGCCTCCAGCTCAAGAGTGTGAGAAAAACCTGCTGGCAAGGCAGAGCGGCAGGATACATGCAGCATGAACTTTGGAGGCAGCCAGAACTTGATCCCGTTCAGAAGTCTGTCACTATGTAGCTTGTCCTATCTGTAAAGGGAGGATAAAACCGCCCTTCACAAGGCTGTTGTGAAATGGGGTGAAGTTACTTGTGGATACGCATGCAGTGCCTACTATAAGTAGCTATGCTGCAGAAGTGATTTTTACTTTTTATTATTGTTCTCATTTTTTGAAGGGATTAGCTCAGCCTGTGCAGACGCTCTGGAGCCCAGGGGCCAGCTGGACTCAGCTGGTTACAGACATCAGTTTCAACACCCTGACCTCTATTTTAGCTCTTTCTTATGTGACTTTGCTTCGTAATTTCAAAACCACCCTCTCATGCTGAGACCCAGGACATTTTCCGGATTAAATCTCCTGCCTGGAGGTAGACTGGACTAGCTTTTTGGACCTCTGTTAACTTGAATCTTTGAATTATCTTTAGATGATTTTGATCAGTTTCTTTAAATTTTGTGAAGCAAGGATAGGGTTGTTTAGTCACTAAATCGTGTCTGACTCTTCTGCAACCCTATGGACTATAGCCTGTCCGGCTCCTCTGTCCATGGGGTTTATCAGGCAAGAATACTGGAGTGGGTTGCCATTTCCTTCTCCAGGAGATATTCTCGACCCAGGGATCAAACCCATGTTGACTGAGCTGCCTGGAAAACACAAGGATAGAGTAAAGGGAGTCAAAAGACATCATTTTGTAACTGTTCAGAATGGTCTATTCGGATATAAAAACATCTGCAAATTTTAAAGTAGAAGAGTTCTATATTTCCAACCATCTTGGATTTTGAAGTTAAAAAAAGAAAAAAAGAAAAAAAAACACACAAAGTTGGGTTTGACCTGCCCACACTAAAAGTAAAACCCACAAATTAGAGTCAAAATGTTTCCGTGTTAGGACCACTGGAAATTCCTGCCAATATTTGGTCTGGATAAAGAAAGAATGCGTCAGATTCAAAACTGGACTTAAAATATTGCAGATGGGGAAGAAAACTTGATGGTCTGGCAAACAAGGTCTGCAAACATGCAGAGGACTTTGTATCTTGGAGAACTATAAGTCATAGAAAGTTAAGTAGAGTTAGCTTTTCAGGCAGCCTTAAAAGTACCTTTGATGACTTGCATAGGAATTTTTTTTCCGAAAGAAATTAGTTTAACAATTCTTTCCATCACCTGCCTAAGAATTAGAGTTGGTTATATTTAGTTCAATAATCTATTTACCCAAGTAAATTAAGTGAATCTTATATGTGGAATTTTTTAAGTTGAACTCGTAGAAACAGTGTAGAAAAGTGGTTGGCAGGGGCTGGGGGTGGGAGAAATGGAAAGAGGCTGGTAAAAGGATACAAACTTTCACTTGTAAGATGAATAACATCTGAAGGTCTAATGCATAACATGGTAATTATAGCTAACAACATTGGATTATACAACTGCAATTTGCTAGGAGAGTAGAGCTGAATTGTTCTTACCTCCATGCCACCTCCACCAAAAGAAAAGGCAAATAAGTGGGATGATGGATCTGTTAACTCAATGGTGGGAATTCTTTCACAGTGTTCAGATATATCAAATCATCGTGTGCTACATATTATATATGTTATGATTTTACTTCAATAAAGTTGCAAAGTTATTGATAGGATGAAATGAAGTGAATCTACACGCTGAATTCTTGGTGACTCACACAGAATTGGCTGTCCCTGCAAAGCGTCTTCACTGACTTCATTCACCTTCCTTCCTCTACCTCGCTCACGTTTCCCTGCAGATTCTGCTGACGGCAGTACAAGCCGATAAGAGAATTAATATACAGCAGATCAGCTCTAATTCTGTGTCCATATGAAAATACCCAAAATTAAACAATTAAACAATTTTATCTTTACAGGATATATTTCTTCCTGACTTTTGTCTATGGTAAATATGAATGATTCCTCCTCCCTGGAGCCTGGTGGAGATATCAAGGTCATCTTTGATTACTTCTCCCTCCAGCCAGTCCATGGAGGATTCAGTCTGGCCAAGAGCTCCTCTCTTCCTTAGCTTCTGTCTTTTCAAGCGTCAACTTCTAGTCCAGATCTCCCTGTCAAGACTCCTGCAGAGGCCTCTAAAATGACCTTCCTGTCTTTACTTCTCTCCTTCCCCAGCCCGACTCACACCAAGAACTGGGTGCTGCTGCTGCTGCTGCTAAGTCGCTTCAGTCGTGTCCGACTCTGTGTGACCCCATAGATGGCAGCCCACCAGGCTCCCCTGTCCCTGGGATTCTCCAGGCAAGAACACTGGAGTGGGTTGCCATTTCCTTTTCCAATGCATGAAAGTGAAAAGTGAAAGTGAAGTTGCTCAGTCGTGTCCGACTTAGCAACCCCATGGACTGCAGCCTACCAGGCTCCTCCGTCCATGGGATTTTCCAGGCAAGAGTACTGAAGTGGGGTGTCATTGCTAAACCATCCTAAAACTTAGCTCTGATCACATGACTCTTTATTTGGCTCACTCTTCATTGCTTTCTCCCATGACTGAACATGCTCTAACTGGGGGTTGCCTCCCTTGTTTGCAGCCAGTCCCAGGGGATTTCTGCTGGGGTGACATCATTCTGTCCTTGAACAGAGAGAAAGAACTNTCATTGCTAAACCATCCTAAAACTTAGCTCTGATCACATGACTCTTTATTTGGCTCACTCTTCATTGCTTTCTCCCATGACTGAACATGCTCTAACTGGGGGTTGCCTCCCTTGTTTGCAGCCAGTCCCAGGGGATTTCTGCTGGGGTGACATCATTCTGTCCTTGAACAGAGAGAAAGAACTCAGAGGAAGCATGTTATTTCATCTTGAGACGACATGATGTCTCTCCGAGTGGAACTGTGCCTTTTGAACATTCTGAGTGCCCTCTGGACAGTCTGCCGTCACTGTCCGCACGACGACTTGTAGACAGCTTATCAGGGGTATCACTGTGAGGGGGGCAACATGGAGCGGAGGCAGTGACTCTGGTGGAGAAGCAGGAGTGGATGGGATGCTGTCCTTCTCTGGTGATCAGGCTTGATGACTCTTGAGTTGAGCCCCGTAAGCACTGGTTGTCCCAGTGTCCATGTCACCTGCTTCCACCTCTGGCTCTTACTACAGCGTGCTTCCCAGGAGTGAATCCTTTGTCCCCACGCTAATAAACCTAGCCACCATTGATTGAACATGAGATGGGACAGATAATTCCACGAGGAAGGGCTTGTGATAGGTATTTCAGCCAGGATTTTCTGGTATCACAGACATTAAAGATTAAGGGAATCTTTAAAGATCTCTTTAAGTCCTGCAGATCAAAACAAATTAAAAATCAGTAGTGAGGTCTCTCCTCTGCTGAAACAAAACTATTATTGGAATTCCAAGTTATAAAGTAAAAATTCAAAACCTAGCTGGTTTGGTTGCTGAAGGAGTTGGGGGTTGAGGGGTGGTGGCTTAATCCCAGGCTATTAGTCTATCCTTTATCTTTCATTAAATCTTTGGGTCTGGGGAAAAAAATCCAAGTATTCCAGGGTTTAATGGAACTCAGCATTTAAAAATTCTTCTAACTGAGAGATGAAGAAACCAGGGCCCAAAGAAGTTAAAAGCCCAGTACAAGCTGGTAACAGAGCGAGGTCAGAAGCCCATCTCTTGACTGCGTATTCTTTCCATGCCTCCTAGCACAGGGCTATGATAGGAAAATAAAGTCAAATGAGAAACAGACTAAAATTCAGAAGAGCTATTAATAGTTTAGGTGTGTCAACCTAGAGGGGTGGGCTGAGGAAGGAGAGGGGAGGGAGTCTCCAGAGGGACGGGACATACGCATACCTATGGCTGCTTTGCATAGATGCTCGACAGAAAACAACACAATTCTGTAAAGCAATTATCCTTCAATTAAAAAAAGGAAAAGAAATAGCTTAGGCATATGCGTCATAGCTGAAGAGAGTCCCAACAGTGGTGACAAGACTGGCATTTCTTCAGCTGTGCTCTGTAGACCTTGTGCATCAGAAAGCTCTGGGTTTCTGGGGAAAGCTGTTGCGTGTAGATTTCTGTGAAAATCAGTACAGCCTCTGGCGAGAAAAGTGTGGAAGTCCCATTAAAAACGTCAAAGGAGAGCTGCCGTGTGATGCAGCAATCTCGCTCCCGGGCGTATTTCCAGAAAAGAGGGAAACTCTAACTTGAAAAGACGCATGCACGCCAATGTTCATCGCAGCACTATTTACTATAGCCACGATATAGGATTTTGAGCATTACTTTACTAGCGTGTGAGATGAGTGCAATTGTGTGGTAGTTTGTGCATTCTTTGGCA
>SJYA01004759.1:5892-36763 GCA_006410615.1 Neotragus moschatus
GGGGGGGGTCGTGGGGGGGGTGGGAGGGGGGGGGGGGGGGGGGGGGGCGGATATCATTTCAAAATCCCTGACAATAAGACAAGATGATGCCAATAAGACATTGACAAGACGCTGATATCCTTGAACATCGGGTAGAGCTAATGTTGGGGAGCTCATGAGCAGAACAGGATCTCTGAGCTACTTCTCAACCTCTTGTGAGCTAGGGAGACCAATCCTTACTCAGCCTTTTGCCCAGGCCAGCCCGGGCCATCAGGCGCTTTCTCGGCCTATCCCAGGAGGACACTGCAAAGATGTAGGAGCAGCACAAGGTGGAGCCTGGGGAGGCTGGTTGCTATGGCAGCACAGAGCGTCTTGCCCCTGCCCTTCAGCAGTTGGAAACGCCTGCCTGAGAGAGTGGTGGGGAAGACTCTGTGAGACATCGCTTAAGGGCATCACGTCCCCGGCACGCACAAGCCTGAACACACCATCGGTCTTCTCAACTGTCCTCTTTCTACGTCCCACAGAAGTTGGAGGACAGCTCCCACTGGTACTGTCTTCCTTTCTGTGATTCAGATCATTACTCGGGAAACACTCACCAGGCTGTTTTGATGCCAAGGAGTTTTTGATGCATTGATGTCAAACGGCTTTGTCATTTACTTAAAAATCACTATTCTTTTATTACAAAATGTCTATAAACAAATCTCCCAGACACTTACTCCACCCATCACCCTTCTCCAAATACATTACAAGAGACTTTCCCTTCCACTGTCTACATCTCTTTCCAACTCTATTTCCTATCTTCATGTCTTTTTTTTTTTATCAGTGGCTCTCATTTTCTTTTAGATTTGTCTAAATTTTTACAAGTAGGTATTATTTTTATAATCATAAAAAATACCAAACATCTTAAATAACACAATCGTGTTGCTGCGCCTGCCTGATGGACCGTCAGGTTTCCTGCGCAGTGCAAAGCTGAGAACAAGAGAGCATTTGGCCACTCCGCGTCCTCCACCACCCGGAAACCTCCGAGAAGCCCAGCCCGAGGGAGAGTACAACTCTCCCCTTTAGCATCCTGGAGCACTTTTCACCAGCTCTGCGATTTTCATCACACACTTTACCTCTTTGCCCCTCAGTTCCCTCGTCTGCCAAATACAGGTAAGAACAGCTCTGAGTTCAACAAGTAACTGTGGAATAAATGAAAGGAGACACTTAGAATGGTCCTTAGCACATCAGAGCCTTTACGATACACACAGTCAAATCAGGTCAGCAGAGCCAAACAGAAGGGTCCTTCAGCCATAAGAAGGAATAAAGGGGTGGTACAGGCTACAGCGTGGATGAACCTTGAAAAAGTGAAAGTGTTCATCACCCAGTCGTGTCTGACTTTTGTGGACTGTAGCCCGTGAGGCTCCCCTCTCTGTGGAATTGTCCAGGCAACCATACTGGAATGGGTAGCCATTCTTTTCTCCAGGGGATCTTCCTGACCCAGATTGAACCCTGGTCTCCTGCATGGCAGGCAGATTATTTACCATCTGACCCATCACTGCGTTACATCAAAGAAGCCAGTCTCTGAAGACTACATATTGAATAATTTCATTTACACGAAATGGCCAGGCGAATCAATGAGACGGGAAATAGGTCATCGGTTTCCCAGGGATGGGAGGGGCACGGGGTGGAGGCAGTAGGGAGTAACGGCGTGGCTGCTGAATGAGTGTTGGGGTTCGTGGGGGAGGACGGGAAAGCTCCAGAACTAAGAGTGGCGATGGCTGTACACCATCATGAACGCGATTCACGCCGCTGAAATGTACATTTAAAAATAGATAAAATGGCCAACTTTATGCTATTTGTACTTCACCATCCAAAAAATGTATAAGGGTGCATCCTCCGAAGTTTCACCTAGAAACCAGAAGAAGCTTCATGGTGAAGCAGTCAATTCTATATCTTAACTGAAAATCAGTGAGCAAGACCTTAGGAATGCCGGGGAAGGGATCAGACCCTTCACAGCCCACATCATGAGCAGACTTGGTGGTGAATGACCCACGGTTCCCATGTCAACAGCTCTGCCGCTTCGCCAGTAACTTTAGCATTGCGCGGCCTGAAACAACGTCCAGCTCTTTACGCTCCCAGCTGTGTAGGCGGATGGGCTGCTCCAGTCTGGGCTGGCTTGGCTGATCTCCCCTGGGCTCTCCCACGGGCGGTGGTCAGCTGACGGCTGGCAGATCTAACAGGGTCTCACTCTCAGGCTTCGGTGTCAGAGGCTGGTTGGCCAGGAGGCCTCCACTGGGAAGGCCCGGCTCTGCTCCACGTGGTCTCTCGTGCCCCAGGGGCTAAGCTGCTTCACAGGGCAGCTGAGGGAGAGATGGAAGACCCCAGTGACCTCACTCCTTCCATGGTCTACTTCAGAACAAGTCATGGGCCTCGATTCAAGTGATGAGGGAACAGAACCTAGCTCCTGATGCCGGAGCTGCCAAGGAGCTCGTGACCCCCTAACACCACACTCCTATAATGTGTGTGTGTGCGTGTTTGTGCGTGTATGTGTGTCTGTGCGTGCATACATTTGGTTGCGTCTGACCCTTTGCAGCCCCATGGACTATAGCCCACCAGGTTTCTCTGCCCATGAGATTTCCCAGGCGAGGATACTGAAGCGGGTTGTCACTTCCTCCTCCGGGGATCTTTCCCACTCAGGGATCAAAACCACATCTCTTGTGTCCCTTGCATTGGCAAGTGGATTCTTTACCAGCTGTGCCACGTGATACCTCCTTCCTGCAGTGTGTTTCCCAGAAGGTGCCTCATACCCGCTTCTTCCCCTTGTCCACCATCCTTCCCACCTCCAGGCGGGCTTCAAAAGGGACTTGGGGATGAGGTTCAGGTGTCCGTTTGCACATTACCTCACAAAATAACTTTTCTTATTGAAGTAGAGTTGTTTCACAATGTTGTGTTACTTACCGCTGCACACCACAGTGAACTAGCCACACATACACATAGACGCCCGCTTCCTTGGATCGCCTACCCATTTCGGTCACCCTTAGCAAAAGAATACAGCTGAGGCTGGAACGGCTTGCATGGCACGGATCCTGAAACAGCTCAGAGAGGGCCGACTTCAACACTTCCTCCTTCTTGTTGCTGTTGTTCAGTCGCTGAATCATGTTCAGCTCTGCGACCCATGGAACGCAGCATGCCAGGCTCCCCTCTCCTCCACTATCTCCCAGAGTTTGCTCAAATGTCATGTCCACTGAGTCGGTGGTTTTTCTTAAGACTCTATATTTCTCTCTGCTCCCAAACTAAAGAGGCTTCTCAGCCCCTTCCTTCTCTCTTTGTCCTGAGCCTCCTCTCCGCGTCTCAGCAGCTGGTGAGGCCCTTAAACATTCCCTGAGGCCCCAGAGGGAGTCCGTCCAGGTGGGAGAAACAGAGTGAGCAAGGACGGGGAAAGGAGGGCAGGGTCCTCTGCCCAGTGTGGCCAGAACCCAGGCTGTATGGAGCAGAGTTCTGGCAATAGGGAGCCACTGAGGAGTGCAGAGGGCCACAGTCAGGGCCAAGCCGGGGGGAAGTCACCAGCGGCGGGTGCAGACAGGCAAAGTTCAGAGAGCTCAGAGGCAGACTGGGCCGTCACAGTGGAGGCTGTGGGCACAGTCGGGTGATGGGAACTTGGGCGAGGACATCACAGAGGTAGAAATGGACCCGATTTCACAACAGCTTCTGCGTGGGAGGAGAGGAAGTCAAGGGCACCATGCAGACCGAAAGGAGGGCCAGGAGAGACAAGGTTCACCTCCAGAGAGAGCCAAACAGGGGTCAGGGAATTTGCCACAACTTCTGAGACGTCTAGAACTTGGGACACTATTGCCATGGGCCAGGGGCTCCCCAGGGGCGGCCCTGCCAGGCCGAGGGCCGCGGAGGAGTCCCAGGCGCTGGAACGTCCCCCATCTTGCCCGAGGCCAGCCTTGCGGTCTGCTGTGCCGCTGGGTCTAAAAACTCAACTTTCAAGATTGAGCAATAGCGTTTTCTCCTCCCAAGTGAAAACCTGTCCAAAAAGCAGGCCTAGATTTCTCCCCTGCTTCCCCAACACTTGGAGAGCTCTGCGGTCAGCCGCAGCTGTGTCACTGACAACAGAGTTTACAAGGCTGACCAGGTGCCAGGGTCCTTTCAGAAGTAAAAATAGCTGAGATCAGCCGGCTCTCCCGGAACCATGGAAACATCTTGCCACACCTCCAGCTCTCACCTACTGCCATGTAGTACTACCTCCTGCTCTCACCTACTCTGAACCCCAATACGCTGCACGTGCGACCCGTTCCGTGAGCCTCGAGAAGCCGTCCCGAGGACCCAGTTTCGCACACGCTTGGACTCAGGGCTCAGTGCTGGAAAGGGGGCTTCCAGCGGGAAACAGGGCTACCCCATGTCACTGCATGCGTGCGTGCCAAGATGCTTCAGTCATGCCCGATCCTTTGTAATCCCATGGACTGTATCCTGCCAGGCTCCTCTGTCCGTGGGATTCTCTGGCCGAGAATACTGGAGTGGGCTGCCACGCCCTCCTCCAGGGGACTGTCCCGACCCTGGGATCGAACCCGTGTCTCTTCTGTCTCCTGTGCTGGCAGGCAGATTTACCACCAGCGCCACCTGGGAAGCCCCCTTCCTCACCGCCAGCCGCACCTAATCACTCAAAACACACTGCCCATGTTCCCAACAGAGAAACGACGCCACCTTGCTGGGGGTGGTTACTGACCCACGCCTGGCTCTTCCATGCCCGCAAGGTTAACCTGCCTGGTATCGGGGTCCTGGACTCTGGTTAACGTACTGTCAGGTAAGCCACAAAAACATCTCTGTGACTTTTTAGCGCACGGTGCACCCGAGAGGTCATTTGAGGCTAAGACCAGAAGGATTAAAAGATCTGATTCCTTCCTGAGGCCCTTAGTTGTAAAGGAGCAAAGCCATAAAACAAAGATTTATTCAGTTTCAGCCCGACAGCTCAATGGCGCAGCCCCGTAAGAACCAGGGAAAATGAAACATCTGGCCAGAAAAGCTCACTTGTTTACAAAAAAAGAAAAAGAAAAAGGGCTTAAGAGGCTTCTCCAGCTTCACCAAGTTCTTGGACTAAAATTAGGCTGAAAGCTAAAAACAATGTAGAATGTTGAGAGCGAGGGGCGGCACGGGGCAGGAGAAAGAACATCTTGTTTCCTCCGCACCCAGCTGCCTCTGAGTGCGGGTCCCCTCTGAGCGCGCCCCGGGAGACGCTCTGCCCTGCTAGGTAGCACCCTAGGGACCGCACAGCTGCGGCACACCCCCCACAGGGGCCCGGGGCTGCCTCCACCCTGAGGCCAAGCGCTCTTTCAGGGGAGAGAGTGAGCAGGGAGCTCATGCTCAGAGAAAGGAGGCAGCCCTACCTGGCGCCCCCAAGGATGCTCCAACTCCTCCGTTCCAAGCTCAGTGCAAACATACCTTGTGCCACCAGATACTGACGATGGCCTCACCTTGCAGGGGATGGGGAGTGTTTGGGGGGACAGGGAAGGGCAGATCTTTAGAGAGGGACAATGGCTGTTTTGTAAGGAAGGAACCCTGCACTGACAACAGTCCTTGACCTGAGTTGGGAAACAGCTTTCCTTTCCAGGCCTGCTGTTGATTCAGCAAGAATTCTCGGGCCAAGCCCTCTCTGCTCAAGTTTGCCCTCCCCCTCCACCTCCCACCCAACCGGGCACCTTGGCGGGACAGGGACCGGAGTCACAGGACCCGGCTGGTGCCTTCCGCTCTCCCTGGGATGCTAATGGGATTAATGGGTTAAGGTAGGAAGATGCTTTGAACTTCTTGGCACAGGGCTGTCTCAAGCTCGGTAATTAATAAATCTTACCAAAGAGGTGGATTAAGGTCAGAAGTTATTCAGGGGCCTGAGGAAGAGAGCTGGTTTGTCTGCATGGCCAGGTCTTCAGAGCTGATGGGGAGGGACACGTTGCCTCGGCCACCAGCAGCCCAAGAGCCTTGAGAGCAGGGATGCCTGGGTCCCAGGCCGTGCAAGTGAGCCACCCAGACTCACAGTATTGGGGGACACAAATGCACACTCTCACCATGAAAGTAAAGGCCAGAGGAGAAAGAAGAGCAGGCCACCGACGGAGAATGGGGTTCAGCAGCCCGCCCACCACTGGGCCCAGAGTGAAGTCAACATCGTAGCAATCGGAGATGAAGCTTCCGATAGCAGCCAGAGGGGAAGAGGCTGGGCAGACGTGGAACCACAAGAAGGCGGTCCCACAGCTGCCTTCAAAGAGGGCCTGGAAACCAGCTTGAGCTATCAGGACCGACGTGTTCCCACACACCACCAGAAAGATGACTTAGGAACCCCGCTCCGCCAGATGTCAAGCAGAGAAGACCATGAACTCAGCTGGACTTCGTTACCGAGGCTGGTTTCCTTTCTCTGAGAAATCGGAGAGTCTGCCAGCCGCGGCCTTGATGCCCTTGAATCGCCCAGGCCCCCAACCTTAATGCTCTGAGCCGCCCCCTCTGTGCATGGCTACCCTCTGCTGCCCCGCCTGGAGCACTGGCAGGATGTGTGGGAACTCGTGAGTCCTGACTCCCTGCTACCCCCTGCAGGGACCAGACTTGGGCCTTGAGAAGGAGGTCAACAGAGCACTCCGTACTGTTCCTTCCCACCCATCCAGCTCTTCCAAGTGTTCCTGGGGCATCTCCTAATTCCGCTCTCTTGCCATAAATCACTGACCGGGGACAAGCGAGTGATGCTCCCTGCCGCCGAGCCCCCTATCGTGAACTGGAGTCCACCGCCCGCCCACCCAGCATGGTGAGGGGCCACGTCCTCTGCACCCTCCCCAGAGAGTCCCCTGGGGCCTGCGTTCCCCAGGAAGTGTCCCCAGATCACCCTCAGCCATCCCTCCCATCTGTGAATCACTCCCCAAGCCTCCTGAGCACGCACTGACATACTGCCAACCAAGGATCTGGCCTTTGGGCTGACAGCATCCACTCCTGCCAGTGGGGCACCCGTCCCAGCCCGAGGGATCTGAGAGTGCCGGCCGCGGTGGGAACGTGTCTGCAGGCACAGGGAGGAGTCATCAAAAGCCCAGCATCTGCCCCGCTCCCTCCACGTCATAGATGGCGGCTGCTCACCGTCCAAGCCCACGTGGGAGCTGACACAGCCAAGGTGGGGGAGCACTGTGAACTCTACAGCAGTGACCCCCCAGTCTTGGGCACCAAGGACCTGTTTCATGGCAGACAACCTTTCCACGGACCCAGGAGGTGGCGGGGAGGGTTTCGGTTTCACCACTGCTCCCCTCCTGCTGTGAGGCCCACTTCCTAGCAGGCCATAGACCAGTACCGGCCCATGGCCCCAGGATTGGAGACCTCTGCTCCAATGGACACCACGACCGGCTGGCTCACTAGTCATCTCCTACACCCTGAGAGGTGGGCATCGTCCCCCATGAAGGCACAAGTGCCCTACAGGTCACTGATGGTACCCAGAGTTTCACACTCTAAACGGCAGAGTCTGAACATGAACCCCCTTCCCGTCAGACCGGTGAGGTCTCGCATCCCACGGCCACATTTCCTAATGCCTGTCAGCTTGGGCTAAACACAGTCATCCCAGACCGTGGTGTCCACCTCTCAGGCCCTCCTCCACAGCCACGAGCTTGTTCCATCTCCAGCCCAGGCCACTCAACCAGCAGGAGAGAGAAGATGGCCTTGGGGTGCTGGTTGTTTGCTCATCTGGGCCCGATCTCTCCAGGCCCTGGGCCTGGGCACGGTCGCCTCTCTGCTTTGCAGATGCAGACGCTCAACCCCACTGACCCTGACACCTCTTGGCAACTGTCACTCAGCCCTGTCCCCTCTTCCTGAAATGCACGTCAGAGGGTACCAGATGGCTCCTGGGCGCTGAGTTATCACACACCCAAACCTAGACCTTTCACCACCCCGTGCAGTCTCCATCTCTGGTCCCTGAAACTGGCGCCTCCCGGGTCGCCCTTGCCCCTCCCTCCGCTCCCCACCTCAGTCCCGTCTACCATGGCCACGGCCACGCGGTCACTACACCTGCTCCCTTCCACCTCCTGCGATCTCCAGCCTGCCTGCGCCTTCCGGCCCTGCATGGCCCTCCCCCTAACACTTTCTCAGCATCCCCAGCCTGACGCCTGCCTGAGCTGCTCCCTAAGGAGTGCGTGAGCCCAGGTGCTGAGTGGACCACAGCATCTTCCTTCTTAAAAACCAAGAGCTCCTCCGAGGCCTTGAGGACAAGCCCTGAAATCTTCAGTGTGGCTTCCGAAGCTCTCCCAATTCATCTCCTGACCTCTCCCAGACAGGCTGAGTGTGGGGTCACCCCAGACTGTTCACCTCACGTACTCCACGCTCTGTTTCCAAGCTTTGCATGTAAAGCTCCTTCTGCCCAGAGAACTCACTCCCGCCTCCCCTGTCACTGGCCTGTTATCCTCACCCCTCAGGAGCCCTTTCGCTGTGGCAGCTTTGCTGACCTCCCCCAGAGGGGACTGTCCCCCAGGTGCCAGCAGGGGCTGCACCAGCCTCAGTCGGGACATGTTCACACCCACGGGGGGCTGGGAGTCTGTAGCTGGGAAGTCATATGGATTTGCCCAGTCGTATCGATTATCTCCTGGGGATGGGGTGTGGGGAGGGGCGAGTATGTCTCTTCCCACGAGGGCACAAGGGTCGAGTGGGTGACTACAGGCGCCTCCTCTTTGGCTAAGGCTCAGCCCTGCTCAGCATCCAGGACAGGCTTGCTGCTTGGCCTGGCCTCTCCTCTGAAGCTGCTCTGTTTACGTGCGTGGAGGCCAGTGACTAGGGTGATCTCAACACAGTTTCCAGCTCACCGATGAGTTACTCCTAAAATGGAAAGGCTAGAGGGTGCCAGTGTGTCTCAGAGGCAGAAAGGCAGCCTTCAGAGGGGGAAGAGAGCCTCCAGCCCCCAGCCCTGGGTGTTCGAAGTTCATCACAATATAATACAGTGTTTCAGAAAGTCACAGCAAGCGAATCAGCGCCGCTCCGGCCCCCCGGGCTCTGAGACCGGGCGTGGCCTGGCCTGCGGATGCAGGCAAGCGCAACGGGGCTCACTCCCGAGCTGACCCCTGCTCTGCGTGGTCCCCACCACCCCCCGTGTGGTTTCCTGTCCTCTCCAGATCCGTCTGCCCCCCCCCCACCACCACCAAGGGAAGAGACAGCGTAAATCATCGGCCCCGCATGGTCCCTAAGCAAAGAGAGAAACGCTCTGGAGAGGTGTGGTGTCAGCCCAGAAACAGCAGGCCGGGCTGCGGGCCCATGCAACTGCCTGCAGGAGGCTGAACATGCTGCATCAGTGGGCTCGCCGGGGGCTCCGCCCGCCGTAAATCACCTTGAGCCTTGGCCTCCAGGCCGGGCGCTTCCCACTCTGGTTCACATGGGGAGGGCGAGGGGACTGCTGGCCCAGGACCCCAGCACACGCTCAGGCTTGGGGCTTGGCTTCACCCGGCCTGACCCCCCGAAGAGGTCCACAGGCTCAGCATCCCACGCACCACACGCGGCCATGGGATTACACAACTCAGTTCTGATGCTGCAGAGAACACCACGTCCAGGCAAGCCCAGCCCGCGGGCACAGCGGGGAGGCGGGAACCTGGGTGCTGCCCACCAGCGAGGGTGGGTTTGGCTGGGGGCGGGTTTGGCTGGGGGCGGGGGTGAATCCTACTCCCATCAGCCCCTGGGGGCACGAGATGCCGCCCCTCACCCTGGCTGCTGCCCCCGTAGGATGAGAAGCAGCACTGAGCACATGGGGTACATGGCACCCAGCTCGGTGGACCCCGAAACTCGCCTCCTGGGAGTGTCAGACTAGGTCAGGATGAGGCAGACGTGGGAAAGGAGCAGGACAGGAAGGAAGAACTGCACAGGGGATTTTCGCTGGATTCCCGCTTAATCAGGATAAGCTGCCTGCAGAAAACGGACTGTTATCATCCCCCCTTTCATGTCTGGCCAGGAATGTTGCTACTCAGCAGAAGGCTACATCCTAGCTTCTGAGCCATCTCAGGAGAGCCCAGGGTTGGGGTCCTCGACGGCTCTGGCCGTGGCCGGGGAAGGTCTACCAGGAGAGATGGTAAAAGCACAAGAAACAAGGAGGCTTCTGGCAAACACAGTCTCGGAGACACAGGAGCCTCTGTCCCCATCCCAGAGCCACAGGAGCCTGGAAGAGGACTGTCCCCACCCCCTGAGTGTGAACCACCGGGAAGGGGGACCTAGGCCCCAGAACGATGAGGTCTGTTCTCCCATCCTCAGGGAGGGCCCGGGTGCTGGAGTCACACAGGCCCAGGAGGAGAAGGCTGCTGCCTGCCACACATCCAGCGAGCCCCACGCCTCCATAAGACGGGAGGGGGATGGTTCCCCAAAGGGCCTCCCATCTCTGGAGTCCCGGTGCCTGTTCCAATCAGGATGGAGGCGCAGAGGATGTTTGGAGCCAGAACAACCCAGTGTTCACGCCCCAGCTCTACAGCCGGGTCCCCGTGTGACACAAGGGCCCAGCACTGATGCCCCGGCTCACGCATCGGAAGCATAGGAGGGGACCGAGGACAAAGGATCTTCTGACACGAGGAACTGGAGGAGCCTGGACGGAGACACGGCAAGGCCGGGCTGGGGGGATCTGAGCCAGCCTTTCCTGGGGACAGAGTTTCCATTTGGGCAGAAAAAGTCCCGAGAGAGCTGGAGGAGATGCTCGGGTGACACGATGAACAGACGAACCACCCCTGAAACGTATGCCTGCAAATGACTAGGATGCCACACTTCAGGTAACCCGTGCGTCATCACAATTAAAAAATTTAATTAAACGCTTTCAGGGCCTTCTCCCAGTATAGTTTCTAGGGGGTTGGTGGTGTGGGGCCCAATGAGATGTCAATTGAGAAGCGAAGGGCACGTGGCCACATCTGATCCCCACTGACAACCAAGAGAGAGGCACAGTGTCCCGACACCTCCTTGGGTCCTGGAGGCAGACACGGTCCTCATCTGGGCGTGCTGCCCCGGCCCTGGACATGTCGCATGAAAAGCTGCTGGCTTGAGGGGCAGCGGGGCGGTCAGAACAAGAAGGGGCGACAGAGGATGCGATGGTTGGATGGTATCATCAACTCAACAGACATGAGTTTGAGCAAACTCGGGAGATGGTGAGGGACGGGGCTGAGCAAACTCGGGAGATGGTGAGGGACGGGGCTGAGCAAACTCGGGAGATGGCGAGGGACAGGGAAGCCTGGCGGGCTGCAGTCCAGTGGTGGCAAAGAGTCAGATACGACTGAGCACCTCAACAACAAGAAGGGTGGTGGGCATGAGCTGAATGGGGACCGAGCTTCCGTCTGGGGAGATGAAAAAACACAGGAGCCGCACGGTGGTGGCCACCCCACAAAGTAAACAGTGCCACTGAACCGCACACTTGGAAACAGTCAAAATGGTAAACTCGGGTTTATATATTTTACCATTTTAAAAACTAGGGCGAAAAGGTGGACTAAATATACACAAAACTACGGTGCTGCCTGTATAACTTAATTCACGACCTATATAAACAGGGCAGAAGTTGCATAAACCTATTAAAAATTTTGAAAGTAACAAAAGCAATCACGAGTAGAGATGGGGAGTGGGGGAGGCGCTGTGAGTGAGCCTGAGCCAAGCCTCATCTTTTATGGTGGGGGGGGTGGGCGGCGAGGGGGTAGCTGCTGCTGCGTCACTTCAGTCGTGTCCGACTCTGTGCGACTCCACAGACGGCAGCCCACCAGGCTCCTCCGTTCATGGGATTTTCCAGGCAAGAATACTGGAGTGGGTTGCCTTTGCCTTCCTGGAGCGGGTAGCAGATAAGTGAAAGCATCAACGTCTAGAAGCAGTATTACGGTTACAGGCTTGGAATAATTAAGGAGAAGGGTCGGAAGCAGAGCGGATGGAGCCCTGCGGGGTGGGGGAGGGGGCCACTGGCTTTCCCTTCTACCTTTCTGAGGAACTTAATCGTCACTGAGTCATGTATCTACATTACCCGCAAAAATAATTGAAAGCAGCTGTGACTCAGCCATCCGTGAAGCCAGCTAAAACTTTCTTAAACAGAGAATCAAACCCTCACCTCCCCCAAGCCCACTGCTCCTCAGCACCCAGGATCCAGCTTCGGGAGGAGGAGGGCTGGAAGGAAGGATGCAGGGACCCCCTCGGACAGAGAAGAGGCTGAGAAAAGTAGTGAAGCCCTGGGCTGAAGGCGACGGGGTCCAGATGAACACACTCCAGTCTTCTTGCCTGGAGAATCCCCAGGGACAGAGGAGCCTGGCGGGCTATAGTCCATGGCGTTGCCGAGTCGGACACAACTGAGTGACTAAGCACAGGCCAGCAGTGGAGGAGAAGGGGGGGACAGGAAGGACAAAGCAGACGTGGGGGCACACGGGGGTCCAGGGGAGGAAGGGGAAGAACCCGCCCTGGACAGCCGCCGAGGCTCCTCCCTGTGCTCCCTCCTCCATTCGGGGCCCCTGGCCTCCCCTCCTCCACAAACTCTTGGGCACAGCAGGCCTGTTTGATCAACATCCTGGCAGCTCTAATGGGTGGTAGCTGCCACCAGGTCTGTCTCTGATAGGACACTGAATGTTCCCCAGGCAGGAGGGGCTGGCTCTCGCTCCCGTGGGGTGGAGGCAAGTGTTCACCTGAAGTCAGTGCCCTCAGGCCCCAAGTACCATGTCTGGCACAGCTGGGTTTCCGAAACATTGCTCATGAAATGAGTTTTCTGCACTGACCTCCATCTGGCAGTTTAATGCCAGTGGCTACTGGTGCCCCGTGGTGGCCCAGCATCCAGCAATGGCTCTGAAGTCTTCATAGGAGACTGAGACTGAAGACTCTCTGAAGGAGCTCAGACTTGGCATTAAGATGGGCTGGAGGGGCTTCCTGCCACGGGAGCTCCTGAGCATGGGGTGGGGGGCAGACACAGGAGCCCCGTGTGGCGACAGAAGTGCTGGCGGCCTCCACACGGCCCTCGGCGTGCACACGAGCCTCGGCGTGCAGGGACACAGCACACACAGGGCACTCGGGAGCGAGGAGGGGGTGGGACTCCACAGAGAAGGGCCCCACACTGCCTCTGTGCAGACACTCCTTTACTAAATGAAATTTCCCTCTCCTGCACCCCAAGTCCAATAACTAACGACCGAGGATGAGGGACGTTGACCTGTACAACCAGACAGGGCTAGGGGGCCCGTGCAGTCTGAGCCTTCCTTCACAAACAAGCTGAACACGGACGCCCCGAGGGCTTCAGTGCCCTGGCACGGGTCCACACGGTTGTAGGCCAGGACCGTCGGGGAGCGTCTGAGTGTGAACTCCTGCCTGGAGGTCCAGGGATGGTCTCTTTTCATCTTCCTAGGAGCCCCGTGAGGTGGAGGGCTGGAGTCTTTTCAGCAATATGGCGGCAGAGGCTCCAGCCCCACAGCAGTTCCCCAGGGCCCTCTGCTCCCTGGGGCTGGGGGCCCTAGCCCACGTGCTGCCCAGGGCCCCAGTCAGCCCCACCCTGCCTGCCTGCCTGCCTGCCTGGACCGGGGACAGTTCCTCTCCATGGGCGTTGTCCATGAACCCTTGCCAAGCGGCCAGCTGGCCAAGGAACGCCTGAGCTAGCCAAGAAGGTCCAGGAACAGCCCCGCGTGGGCTCCCCGAGGGCTGAGCCACAGACACAAAGCTTCCGCCGCCGCCCTGCTCAGTGGGCGCCTTCAGCCTCATCTTCTAGTTTCACGTTCCTCGGCTGCTGTTCTTGGTTGTGCTTTTCCTTCTCGGCACTTAATGATGAATTAAATTCTTTTCATTTTTGCTCCTGATGCCAAATAACAGCTGAGAAGGGAAGGCAGACAGACCCAGGCTAATCAAACCTCCCAACATGTCTGGTCATTACAAGAGACGTCGCTAAGCTGGAGTTGAAGCCGCACAAGGTGGAGAGAGATGGACCCACGGTCCAATTCTGCCGCTCACCCTGCGAGACCTTCAGCAGGGTCCCTCTTGGTTTGGGGGACCCCAACGTCCTCGCCTGTAACATGGACTGAAAACCACACCTGCCTCCAGGCTGTTGTGAGAAAGGAAAGCGACCCCTGGCACACAGCAGGTGCCCAGTGATAATCAGCACCTTTGCTAAGGATTAAGTCCAAGTCAGTCCTTCGAGGAGGCCACAAGAGCACCCCCAGAACACAATAACACAGCCTGGAGATCAGAAAGTGCCAGAGAGTACGACTGACGGTAAACGGCACAGCATGTGTACTTCACAGTGTTTACAATTAAGACAGCAATTAAAGACGATGCATCAGAGAGTTTCCCCAGCTCGCTCCATTACCACTCCAGCCTTACCGTTAGCTCCTCCGACACGTTCTGGGTTTGGGTTTCCATTTGATGATTCTTTTCAGAGCCACGTACTCTTCCAAAGAGGCCGAGGGGCAAGAAGCGCCACAGCAGCGTGATGCGTTCTGCGCACTGTCCGAGCGTCGCAACCCCCCTGCCGTGCAGATGCTGAAATCCCGGACTCACAGAGAAGCCAGCGGAACCCCTCAGAGGTGAAGTCACAGCCCAGGGGCACAAAATCAGTGAGGGTCTGAGTTTGGATGCCCCGCTTCGAAAGTCAGGGGTCTCTCCATCCCAAGCCCGACACAGCCCGCCCTCCCCAGGCTGGGATAAGCGCTCAGCGCGGATGGCGCACGCTCAGTAAACAGAAGGTAAGTAACGCCATTACTTTGGTCTCCCACCCACTGTCTGACCCGTGCCAGCCCAGTGAAAAGGTGAAAGTGTTGGTCGCTCAGTCATGTCCGACTCTGTGCGACCCCATAGTCTGTAGCGCCCAGGCTCCTCTGTCCATGGGATTCTCCAGGCAAGGATACTGGAGTGGGTTGCCATTCCCTCCGACCCAAGGATGGAGCCTGAGTCTCCTGCATTGCAGGCGGGTTCCTCACCATCCGAGCCACTGTATGTAAGGAGGGTGATCACACACACTGCCACTTCACAGAGCTGTTACAGTAATGACATTAAATAAGCCACGTGGAGGTTCTTTCCAGCTCAGGCATCTTTGATCCATCCACCAAATATTTCCAGGGAGCCTGCTACATGTCTGACATCCTGCTGGGCACCAGGGACACACAGGAAAGGGAGGCCCTGGTCTGGTCTCAGGATAACCAGTCTGGCTTCAGAGGATGAGGGAGCAAAGCAGGATGCTTGCCCAGGAGGAAGGATGTGCTTCAGGCTGGTACACAGGTCTCCGGAGGCACAGGAGCCCTGGAGCTCCCGGACCACGTTCATGTCCACCTGGGCAACTTGTGAAGGAGTCCAGGACTCTTGGAAGGGACCAGTGAGTCCCAGGCAGTGGCAACATGCCCTCTGTATGGCCAACTCTGCCCATCCTCGGAAGGAGAACAAGAGGGACCCAGACAACAAAGCGATGAGGACCCAGAGCTGGGGTCGCCTCTAGAGGAGACCCAAGGCCAGTGGTACCCCACACAGTGGTCCCCGGGACACCCCTGGGATCTCGATGGAAGCCTCATAATTTACTTGAACAGTCTTTGATGGAGATAACTCAGCTCCATCTGCCCAGTCTCTATTTCCTCGGCTATAACTGGAATTAATGTCAGCTACCTCGGCTGCTGTTGTCAAGATCTGAGATGGATAGAAAGTGCCAAGCATAGCACCTGGCTCCAAGAAACTACTTGATAAATGCCCACCTTAATTAGGCATAATATCCATAATAAGAACAAAGACAGAGCAGGGCGCACAGGGGAGTTTTCTGAATTCAGATTAACCAGGAAACAATGCCCAGGTTTCCTAGGGGCCCAGCCATCTGTGTTCAAGCGAAAGTGTGAATTATCCAACGATTTCAGCCAGCCCCACCACGTCCTTGGCAAACGCTTGCAGTTTCACTCTGCCCTCTCAGACCTGGGGATGAGAAGAATCAGAAATTCACCTGCGGGAGCTATTGTGTTGCAGTTCCAGAAGCCACTGGTTGTCAGGCCACTGCGGTGCACAGACATATCAGCACAAGAAAGAAAAGAAAGTCATAAACCATCCCAGCTCTGCGAAGGGCCTCCATCAACCTGTAAGCCCAGCCGGGTCCCTGAAGACACACCCCACACACCAGTCCTGGGGAGGCATCTTTCCAGAAGACAGGCTCATTGTGAAGCTTCCACTGCAACTCGGCAGGTTGTGTCATCTCAGGAACCTTTAGGCTTACGATCCTAGTCCCAGAAATCAAAGTACACAAAAAAATAAAAGTCACCCAAACTTTTCCCCAAACCTCTCCGATAGGCAGTCAGGCAACCTCAGCCCAAAGGCCAAATCCATCGCACTGCTGGACTTCATAAATAAAGTTTTATTGGCACACAGCCAGGCTCACATATCCATACCGATGGATGTATGGGTTGTGGCAACTGTCAATAGAGCTGAATTGTTGGTTGTGGCATTGCATGTTAAGTCACTTCAGTTGTGTCTGATTCTTTGAGACCCTATGAACCTGTAGCCCACCAGGCTCCTCTGTCCACGGGATTCTCCAGGTAAGAAGACTGGAGTGGGCTGTCATTTCCTCCTGCAGGGGATCTTTCCAATGCAGGGACTGAACCTGCGTCTCTTAAGTCTCCTGCACTGGCAGGCAGGTTCTTTACCACTAGCACCAACCTGGGTAACCCAGTTACTTTGGTCTAAATGTCTGCATCCCTCCTCAGAATCCACAGGTTGAAATCACAAACCCCAGATGGAGGAGGTATGGCGGCGGGATCCTTGAGAGGAAGTAAGAACGTGGGGGTGGAGCCTCATGAGGGAGATCAGTGCCCTAGTGAAAGAGGGCCCAGAGAATCCCCTTGTCGCTTCTGCCAGTGAGGGCACAGCGAGACGCTGGCTGATGATGAACCTCAAAACAGACCTCAACCAGACACCAAACGGGCCAGCGCCTTGATCTTAGACTTCCAGGATCCGAGAGAAATTTCTGTTGTTTATAAGCCACCCAGCCTATGGTAACCTGTTTGTTGTTGTTGACAGGTTGCTAAGTTGTGTCTGACTCTTTGCGACCCCAGGAACTGCAGCACACCAGGCTCCTCTGTCCTTCACTATCTCCCGGAGTTTGCTCAAATTCACATCCATTGAGTTGGTGATGCCATCCAACCATCTCATCCTCTGCCACTCCCTTCTCCTTTTGCCTTCAGTCTTTCCCAGAATCAGGATCTTCTCCAACGAGTCAGCTCTTCGCACCAGATGGCTAAAGTACTGGAGCTTCAGCTTCAGCATCAGTCCTTCCGATGAATGTTCAGGGTTGGTTTCCATTAGGATTGACTGGTTGGATCTCCTTGCAGCCCAAGGGACTCTCAAGAGTCTTCTCCAGAACCACAGTTCGAAAGCATCAATTCTTTCACACTCACCCTTCTTTATGGTCCAACTCTCGCATCCCTACATGACTTTAGGAAAAACCATAGCTCTGACTGTACGGCCCTGTGTCAGCAAAGGTGATCTGTTACAGCAGCCCAAACAGACTAAGATAGGGGCCCACAGAGCCTAAGATATTGACCACCCATCTGGGCCTTAGAGAGAGAGTGTGCCTGCCTTGCTCTTCGTGAACACAGGGACACACGTGGAGCTCCCCCAGCCCAACCTCGTGGTGCCTGCACAGGGTCAGATGCCCCTCTGTTCCCAGACAGAGACACGTAGCAGCATCTTCCCCTTGGCTGGCTTACCTGAGCTGCAGGCAGGATCCAGACAGGATTTCTGGCCTTGCCTGCAGGAGCTGAGCTGGCTGCAGAGCAATGGAAACTGAATGTCCCTGAATGTCCCGGCTGGTATCTAGTGAACAAATTGAACATGGGGGCCAGAAATACTGGATGGTGGTCTCACATGTTTAATCTATATTTTCAGCTCTTTCACCTGTAAAGTCTTCAAAGGTAGAGTCTTCCCACTTACCTATTGCTTTTTTGTTTACAAAGTGGTTCCAGATTCCTTGCCTCCTTTAGTTCTCCCAACAATCTCCTGAAGACGCATCGTTGCTTAACCCTCAGTTGTAGAAACAAGCTTGAAGGTATGGGAGATCGTGGGTGGGGCCGCCTGCACAGTCAGTGCCTGTAGGGGACCGACTGTCTAGTTATCTGATCCCCTGGGTCTCAGCCCTTTGCTCCCTGGGCCTCTGAGCACATCTGCAGGTTCCTCTCCTGGTCTCGGTACAGAAAGGTGGTTCTGCTTGACCGCTGGTGTTCAAAGCTGAGCTTCCCAGCAACCTTATCTAAGAGACTAAGCAGAGCAATGGTCAGGGGTGCTGTCTCAGAACCAGGAACAGAAAGCAGGCACTCCCCGGAAACCAACTCCACATGGGCTGAGTCAGGGAAGAGGGCTGTAAGGACAGAAGAGCCGGCCCGTAGAGAGGAGGCGAGGGGAGCAGCGTGAGAGAGAGAGCCAGGGGGGCAATGGCGCTGCTTGGTCCGCCTCTGCTTTCCCCTTGGCTGCCCGTTCTACTGACAGTCCCATCTGAGTCACCAGAAGACAAGCAAGATCACAATTCGTAATTCACATTGGGATTGTTGTCAGTAAATAATTTTCTTTGTGTTTTATTTTTTGTGCTTTTGCTGGGTTTTTAAGATTCCTACAATAAAATACATATTACTTCTGATATAAAAAAAAAAAGACAGTTTTGTATATTGGTTTTCTGTGGCTGCTATAAAAAAAAAAAGACAGCCACAAATATGGTGGCTTAATACTTTGGCCACCTGATGCAAAGAACTGACTCATTGGAAAAGACCCTGATGCTGGGAAAGACTGAAAGCAGGAGAGGGGGACGACAGAGGATGAGATGGTAGGATGGCATCACCGACTCGACAGACATGAGTTTGAGCAANTGGCCACCTGATGCAAAGAACTGACTCATTGGAAAAGACCCTGATGCTGGGAAAGACTGAAAGCAGGAGAGGGGGACGACAGAGGATGAGATGGTAGGATGGCATCACCGACTCGACAGACATGAGTTTGAGCAAGTTCTGGGAGCTGGTGATGGACAGGGAGGCCTAGCGTGCTGCGGTCCATGGGGTCACAACGAGTCGGACACGACTGAATGACTGAACTGAAAACAGTAGAAACTCACTGTCACAGCTCTGGAGACTCCAAATCCACAAATAAGGTGTCTTTAGGACCAGGCTCCCTCCTAGGGCTCCAAGGAGGCTCCTTCCTACCTCTCCCAGCTTCTGGTGGCTCCAGATGCTGCTGCCTGGGGCAGTCATCACCCCAGTCTCTGCCCCCGGGGCGCCTTTTCTGTGTCTCTACGTGTCCTTTTCTGTGTCTCGTAAAGACACCAGGCGCTGCATTTAGGGCTCGCCCCACCCCAGGGCAAATCTCATCCCTAGCGGAACTTTAAGGACATCTGCAAGGACCTTATTTCCAAATAAGGTCACGTTCTGAGGCGCTGATGAACATCAATTGTTGGAAGACCCTCAAATGCACTACATATTGTTTCGGATTTCCTTTTTGTTATTCCAAAACAGGTTTGATCGTACATAGCTGAGACTGTGTGGTAACAGCAGGAGTTTATGGCGAGAGGTCTGGTTTTAGGGCTGCCCTGGGCCCTGCCCGCTGGACCACAGAGCCCCAGGATTCTGAAAGGAAGCAGCACGGTCCTCTTCCCACCGCAGGCATGGTGCCCTGTGGGCAGCAGAAGGTACTGGGCATGCTGGGCACCGTTTTGCAGTCTCACTGATTCACGTGTGTCTAGCGGATCTCCTCTTTTAGACTGTTGGGGTCAAGGACCAAAGCCTCAATCAGCTGTGTCCTGCCTTCAGCTCAGCTCCCGGTGTAGAACATCCTTGTTAAATGCTTGTCAACCTGGTGTAGACACCCACTCCAAACACACACATGCTACACCATCCACCCGGACCCACCTGGGACAGGCCCCGACACCCCAGGTGACTTTTCCGGATGGACCTCATCCAGAGGAGGTCAGGCTCATGAGTTTTCTTCCCGGAACTCACTTTTGGAGAAAATAATGCCATCTTATATATATATATACAAAGAGAGAATTCTGACAGTGTGCTTCAAGTCAGCTATTAACAAAAGTAGAGAAATAAACGAGGAAGAAAAAAAAAGATAGTGTTTTGGATGATTCTGGAGTTACTCAGAACTGAAAGGACAAATTGCACATCTATGAATGGACTAGCCACTTGCGCTCGCTGAATCACAGAGGCAGAAAGGTCAGGGAGGGTGTGGTCCAGATAAGAGACAGCTCACCTCTCCTCTTAGCCTTCTCCTCCTTCAACCCCAAAATGCACATGGGCCAACAGCTTTTCCAGTGCGCAGGAATTCAGCTACAGAATCGCTCATGTTTTCCCGAATGTCTAGAGGTTAGCTGGAAAATGGTGCGAGCCCAGTTATTTTGGGCAAATCTGCTAACACTCTTTAAACAAGGCCGTGGAAGAAAGACCCTGTCACCCCTACCCCATCCTGTCCAGGACCCCACGCGGACTTCCTTCCAAGGCCTCGGCGTGGCCTGCAGGCCTTGCAGCCTGTCCTCTGCTCACAGCCTCACCTGTCTCCCCTGCTCCCTCCAGGCCTCACTGACAGCTCCCGGAGTAGACCCTGCTCGTCTCCCCTCGGTGCCTCTGCCCTTCTCTGCAGCTTCCCTCCGCTGGCGAATGCTGAGTGAAAAACAGCTCCAGCCTCTCCTCTGCGCAGCCCTGTCTGCCCCTCCCCAGCATCCTCCTGGCTGGTCCCCCAGGGCCCCGCCAGTCCTCTCTGACCCCAGTGAACCCCTCTGCGCCCACAGGCTGGCTTGGCTCTCCTCTGATGACAAATGCCACTGAAGCCCAGTGGGTCTCACTGGTTCCTGAACTCCCACTGCCTGGGACATGTCTCCTATGTTTAAAGCTTTGTATCGATAGTTTGTTTCTAGAGTCCATCCAACTCATCTAGCATCTGGTTTACGGTAACAGAAGTGAAACCAGAGCTGGAACTCTCAGTAACTGACTGGTTCCATTCCAGTGAGCCCCGAAAGGGAGAGCCAAGTGTGTCCACCTTTGTGTGCCCGTGACATGTTGAAAGTCAGAAGTATCAGGGCCCTGACGTCCTTGTTCCCCCAAATCTACTGTACTCAGATTTTGGAACCCTGCATCCCCCTTTAATCTTGGAACCCTGCATCTCAGGCACTCATTCAACCATCTGTGCAACAGTGAACATTTGGGACACCTCCAGGTGAAGATGGAGGGGTGCCTAAGGCCTCCTTCCTGCCTTGAAAGAGCTCTCAGTCTAACAGGGAGACAAGATGAATGAACTGTAAAACATGGGCATCCTTCCCAGCCTCGATGACAGACTTGTCACTCGGGCAAGAACTCCTGGGTCACCTCTTCTCCCACAATAGGCGCTCACCAAGTATTCAGATGAACACACAATTAAAGGGGGTGGGACTTCCCCGGTGGTCCAGTGGCTGAGACTCCATGCTCTCAATACAGGGGACCCGGGTTCAACCTCTGGTCAGGGAACTAGGTCTCACGTCCCACAGCTAAGATCCAGTGCGTGCCTGCTCAGCTGCTAAGTCGTGTCCCACTCTTTGTAACCACATGGACTCCTATGTCCATGGGATTTTCCAGGCAAGAATACTGGAGTGGGTTGCCACTTCCTCCTCCAGGGGATCTTCCCGACCCAGGGATCGCACTTGCATCTCCTGCATTGGTGGGTGGGCTCTTTACCACTGAGCCACCTGGGAAGTCCAGTGCAGTCAAAGAATAAGTATAAAAAAAAGAAGTGAAATGACATTTATTTTAAACTGAAAACAAAGAACAATTACAGGGAGAACGTCCCGTCAAAGATGGCAGAATGAAGAAGTCCTTTGATACCCAACAAAATGAAAAAAAAAAATTCATAAAAACAAAATTCACCAGCAACAACTGCCTTGTGCCAGAAGCACTGGAAAGGCCAGCCAAGAGAAGGGCGGGAGGTTCCAGTTTGGCACAAAGATGTATGCTTCCTGACCCCACCCTTCAGCCCTGGAAGCATTTCCACGGAAAGACATTCACACTCAGAGTTCTCACATGGCTCCTGCGATGGGGGCTGTGGGGGAGCGGGGCACAGACAGCCTGGCAAAAAGTGAAGTTAAAACCCTCAAGAGCAGAAGTCCCAGCATACTAGAAGGAGTTCGGCAGGGGAAAAGGATGCTTTCCAGGACAGGGGAGGTGCCAGACTGAGGACACTAAAATGTGCCCAAACATCCCATACACACTTACATTAAGCACTTTTCCATTGTGCATCTCAAATTCAGATTTCCCCGGGACACCCTGCATTTTATCTGGCAACCCTACCAGGGCGTTGTGCTGAGCTGGACCAACAGTCTGGTGCCCCTCGGAGGGAGAAGGTGCCCTGGCCGGGTCAGTGGGCCCTGGGAAGGTGTCAGCACTGAGGCTCTTGGTGCCAACAGTACTCAGCCTTGGCAGAGGACTCCCTCATCTCCCCTCACCGATCACAAAGGTAGATGACGGGAAATCTCAGCGACACGGAGTTTCAAATTACACTTCACCCTCTTCCCTGTCTGCACATTCCCTGTCTGTGGGTTTCATATCCACGGGGCTCACATCCGCAGATTCACCTAACATGCCATATCCATGGGGCTCACATCTGCAAATTCAACTAATGTGAGATTCTGACCATAGCTGGGTGAATCTGGGAGTGCAGAAATCCAGGGATTCAGTGAGCAAACTGTGTTCATCGCACTGCTCCATTGCATGTAAGAGACTTGAGTATCTGAGGCTTTTGGTATCCAAGGGGCTCCTGAAACCCCTTTCCCGAGGATGCTGAGGGATGACCATATGGTCAAGAGAGGAAAAGTCAAATGAGTCCCTGGTGGGATGGGAGAATGTATCACACAAACAGGAAGGCTAGGCTGAGCAACCCCTGGAAAGATGGAAAGAATGTTGAGGCAACAAATGAAGATAAAAAGAGGACGAGAGGAAAGAGAGACCAGGGAGGCAGGAGTGTGAGCCACTGCTGAAGGACAAAGTCTAGGAGAAAACGTGACCCAAGACCCAGAACCAGGTTCCCTATGAGTTTTTACACCAAATACATATTTCTATGTATTTATTTATTCAGGCTAGGCTGCATGACACGTGGGATCTTAGTTCCCCAACCAGGCATTGAACCCACGCCCCCTGCAGTGACAGCACAGAGTCTTAACCACTGCACCACCAGGGAAGTCCCCAAATATATGTTTAAAGATGAATGCAGCTACAAAAAAAAAAACACAAAAAGTGAGATTAGAAAATAAAAGAGTCATATTGCCCCGCCAAGGAACCAAACCTAGAAACAATTTACAGATCTAATAAACAAATAACTATAATCCAGGAGAGACTGTACATGGCTGAAAAGCAAATAGATAACATGGAGCTAATATCTGAGGCAGTCACAGAATATGCAAAAGGAAAAAAAAAAAGATAAAGGTATTCTAAGAGAAGATAGTGAATACAGAGGCCAAGCGGGGTATTCCAATAGAAGGGAAATATGTGCCCTAAAGTAGACAAGTGGAATAGAAGAAATTACTTCAAGATATAATACAAGCAAAACTTCCCCAAAGGAAGAAAAAAGTGGCTACATCACTTGAAAGAACAAACTTGTACCAGGAAAAAGGTTATTTCTTGAGAGCAACAGATTATGAGATATAACCTGGTTTTTATCAAACATCCATTTTTTAAGATTTTTTTTTTGATCTGTACCATTTTTCAAGTCCTTATTATTGAATTAGTTGCAATGCTGCTTCTGGTTTATGTTTTGGTTTTTTGGCCAAGAGACATGTGTGTTCTTAGCTTTCAGACTGAACCCACGCTCCCTGCACTGGAGGGTGAAGTGTTCACCACCAGACAAACAGGGAGGTCCCTAAACATCAGTGCTAAGGAATTAATTAGTTAAGCATACAACCAGAAAAAAGTACATACAATCATACAAGACGGGGTGGAAAACCCATTAACTTCACACTCACCCAAAGAGCAATGTCTACTATTTGGCAGGGGAGGGTGGGGGGTGGGGTTTGATTCAGCCAAGTAGGCCTTCAGGGAGAAAGCAAAAGTCAGACCTTCTCAAATATAAAAGAGCTCAGGAATACAGAACCCATGAATCCTTCTTGAAAGAAATGCTGGACAAGAAACCCAAGCAAACAAAAGACAAGCCAAAACCAAGAACTCTATCTAGCCAGGGCATGGTAAAAGCACCAGTGGTTAGTGAAGCGAATCCTTACATTTATGACGAAAATGAAACAATAAAGGACTGTGCTATGATGATGGTGACTATTATAAACCCCGGAGTGGCGGATACAAAGGTGCTCCTCGCAGAGGCCCCTGCAGATCCAGCTGTGGGGAACTGGCTCCAGCTGCTCCTTCTTTCTGCTTCTGAGCAGGGGTTATGCTCTCTTAGGAGGAGTTATTGTTTAGCTGCGTGAATCAATTTTGCGACCCCATGATAGCCCCAGGCTCCTCCGTTAATGGAATTTCCCAGGCAAGAATACTGGAGTGGGTTGCCATTTTCTCCTCCAGGGCGGGATCTTCCTGACCCAGGGATGGAACCCATGTCTCCTGCATTGGCAGGCAGATTCTTGACCGCTGAGCCCCCAGAGAAGCCCCTCTTCTTCACTGTCACAACCAGTGACTGAGTAGGGTGGTGGTGGAAGGGCCTTGCCAGCTCCGCCCAGGGTGGGATCCCTCTAAGGGGCAATCTTTGCTCTGGAGCGCCTCGTTGGATGGGCAGGGGTCCAGCCAGGTCTGCACCACAGACTCCCCGCTCCCCTGTTCCTTCCTTCTGCAGGCATCACTCTCCAATCTACCTTTCACGCACCTATCTATTCTCACAGTACCCAAGACAGGACACGTAACACCACAAAAATTATATGCCGCAGAAACAGGCAGATGGAAACAGCAGTGGAGTTGTGTGAGACAGCCACTCACCCTAATTTTACAGTGGGCGATCAGGACCTGCTGACAAAAAAAAAAAAAATAAATGTGACTGAACAAAGACCTACCGACTCATCTACTTATGTTTTTTAAAACTTTTTTCTTAAGTAAGATCTTTAAAGATTGATATCTCTTGTGGTGAGGAAATTAAAGTTCAGCTCTGCCATCAGGTTTCCTTCCCATTTTTAAAAGTCAAATAAAATTAAAATTTAATATCTTTAATCATGAAAAACATGTTCTACTTTCATAAAAATTATTTCATCTCGTCTATCTATTTACCTACTCTTCTGTTCATAGAGGTGACCTGACATGACGTTCACCAAATGCTGTCCTTCTTGTTTCTGAGTGATGGGCAACTTGTCGGTTTTTCTATTTGCATTCTCTACATTTCTTTGATTTTTATGACATACATGTGAAACGTTCATAAGAAACAACAGAGTCATTACTTTAATGACAAAGGTAACAATTACTTTAATAACAAAGGTAACAGATAGCTCACAATTCTAAGCACTTTACATGTATGACTTTCATAAGTTATAAACGGGTGAATTATTATCATCATCGTATCTATTTTAAATAAAGAAGATGGGACAACTGTTTACATGGAGTCTCAGAAAAATTTAAATAAAATATTATTAGAGTAATAAGTTTAGCAAGGTACTGCTGCTGCTGCTGCTGCTCCTAAGCCGCTTCAGTCATGTCCGACTCTATGCGACCCCATAGACAGCAGCCCACCAGGCTCCCCCGTCCCTGAGATTCTCCAGGCAAGAACACTGGAGTGGGCTGCCATTTCCTTCTCCAATGCATGAAAGTGAAAAGTGAAAGTGAAGTCACTGAGTCATGTCTAACTCTCAGCAACCCCGTGGACTGCAGCCCACCAGGCTCCTCCGTCCAACTGGCTATATACAAATATCAGTTCAGTTCAGTTCAGTCACTCAGTCGTGTCCGTGGCGTGAACCGTAGCACGCCAGAAATATTTATATATATAAATATTTATACAAATATAAATTGCATTAATATACACCATCATCAAACACTTGGAGTCAATTAACAGGAAGAAAGACACCTTTTATAATAGCAACCAAAGTCAGAAAGTTTCAGAAATGAATCTAATTATAAATGAGTACAATATGTATGCTTTAAAGTCTAGTGAACTCTAGAGTTTTTGAACTGTACTGAAATTCATGAAAAAGTGCCACAGTAAATGGAAAGACAGTCCATGTTCATGGATAGGAACATTCAATGTTATGGAGATGTCAGTCTTTCCTGAAAGGAAGGCTGCAATTCCAACCAGAACTTCAGCTGGGCTTTTCATGGGATTAACAAGCCGATGCTAAGATATCTGTGGGAAAGCAAAGGATCAAAAGTAGATCGGGCACTTTCGAGTTGATTCCCTGGTGGCTCAGATAGTAAAGAGTCTGCTCACAATGTAGGAGGCCGGGGTTTGATCCTGGGGTCTGGAAGAGTCCCTGGAGAAGGAAGTGGCAACTCACTCTAGTATTCTTGCCTAGGCAGTCCCATGGACAGAGGAGCCTGGCGGGCTACAGTGCATAGGACCGCAAAGAGTCAGACACGACTGAGCGACTTACACTTTCATAGAGCAAATGAAGCAGTGTGATGCTGGCGCAGAGAGCAACAGAACGGCGCTGGAATAGGACGTAGAGCCTCCAGTGGACCCCCAGCCATGGGACTTTCACGTGAGGCAGACACGGCTCTGCAGATCAGTGGACGGAGGAGGAACTACTCAGCAGAAGATGCTGGTGCCAACAGCTGCTCAGATAGGCGAAGTGAAATTTGATCTCCAACTCAAACCATTAACAAAAGTCAATTCTACAGAGATTAAAGGCTGAAACGTGGAAAACAAAAAAACTCTAAGAAGAAAATATATTAAAAAATTGTATCTTGGTGTAAGAAAGTATTTATTAAAGGCCCAAAAAGTATTAACATAAAATAAAGTATGAATAAATTTTAAGTTATTACAATTAATAACTTATGTGCATCAAAAGTTGCCATAAGGGACTTCCTTGATGGTCCAGTGACTAAGACCATGCTCCCTAGGCAGGGGGCATGGGTTTGATCCCTGGTCAGGCAACTACATACTGCATGCTGCAACCGAGAGTTTTTGTGCTATAACTAAAGAGCCCTCACGCGGCAACAAAGATCCTGCACAGCCAAATAAACNAGAAACAATTTACAGATCTAATAAACAAATAACTATAATCCAGGAGAGACTGTACATGGCTGAAAAGCAAATAGATAACATGGAGCTAATATCTGAGGCAGTCACAGAATATGCAAAAGGAAAAAAAAAAAGATAAAGGTATTCTAAGAGAAGATAGTGAATACAGAGGCCAAGCGGGGTATTCCAATAGAAGGGAAATATGTGCCCTAAAGTAGACAAGTGGAATAGAAGAAATTACTTCAAGATATAATACAAGCAAAACTTCCCCAAAGGAAGAAAAAAGTGGCTACATCACTTGAAAGAACAAACTTGTACCAGGAAAAAGGTTATTTCTTGAGAGCAACAGATTATGAGATATAACCTGGTTTTTATCAAACATCCATTTTTTAAGATTTTTTTTTTGATCTGTACCATTTTTCAAGTCCTTATTATTGAATTAGTTGCAATGCTGCTTCTGGTTTATGTTTTGGTTTTTTGGCCAAGAGACATGTGTGTTCTTAGCTTTCAGACTGAACCCACGCTCCCTGCACTGGAGGGTGAAGTGTTCACCACCAGACAAACAGGGAGGTCCCTAAACATCAGTGCTAAGGAATTAATTAGTTAAGCATACAACCAGAAAAAAGTACATACAATCATACAAGACGGGGTGGAAAACCCATTAACTTCACACTCACCCAAAGAGCAATGTCTACTATTTGGCAGGGGAGGGTGGGGGGTGGGGTTTGATTCAGCCAAGTAGGCCTTCAGGGAGAAAGCAAAAGTCAGACCTTCTCAAATATAAAAGAGCTCAGGAATACAGAACCCATGAATCCTTCTTGAAAGAAATGCTGGACAAGAAACCCAAGCAAACAAAAGACAAGCCAAAACCAAGAACTCTATCTAGCCAGGGCATGGTAAAAGCACCAGTGGTTAGTGAAGCGAATCCTTACATTTATGACGAAAATGAAACAATAAAGGACTGTGCTATGATGATGGTGACTATTATAAACCCCGGAGTGGCGGATACAAAGGTGCTCCTCGCAGAGGCCCCTGCAGATCCAGCTGTGGGGAACTGGCTCCAGCTGCTCCTTCTTTCTGCTTCTGAGCAGGGGTTATGCTCTCTTAGGAGGAGTTATTGTTTAGCTGCGTGAATCAATTTTGCGACCCCATGATAGCCCCAGGCTCCTCCGTTAATGGAATTTCCCAGGCAAGAATACTGGAGTGGGTTGCCATTTTCTCCTCCAGGGCGGGATCTTCCTGACCCAGGGATGGAACCCATGTCTCCTGCATTGGCAGGCAGATTCTTGACCGCTGAGCCCCCAGAGAAGCCCCTCTTCTTCACTGTCACAACCAGTGACTGAGTAGGGTGGTGGTGGAAGGGCCTTGCCAGCTCCGCCCAGGGTGGGATCCCTCTAAGGGGCAATCTTTGCTCTGGAGCGCCTCGTTGGATGGGCAGGGGTCCAGCCAGGTCTGCACCACAGACTCCCCGCTCCCCTGTTCCTTCCTTCTGCAGGCATCACTCTCCAATCTACCTTTCACGCACCTATCTATTCTCACAGTACCCAAGACAGGACACGTAACACCACAAAAATTATATGCCGCAGAAACAGGCAGATGGAAACAGCAGTGGAGTTGTGTGAGACAGCCACTCACCCTAATTTTACAGTGGGCGATCAGGACCTGCTGACAAAAAAAAAAAAAATAAATGTGACTGAACAAAGACCTACCGACTCATCTACTTATGTTTTTTAAAACTTTTTTCTTAAGTAAGATCTTTAAAGATTGATATCTCTTGTGGTGAGGAAATTAAAGTTCAGCTCTGCCATCAGGTTTCCTTCCCATTTTTAAAAGTCAAATAAAATTAAAATTTAATATCTTTAATCATGAAAAACATGTTCTACTTTCATAAAAATTATTTCATCTCGTCTATCTATTTACCTACTCTTCTGTTCATAGAGGTGACCTGACATGACGTTCACCAAATGCTGTCCTTCTTGTTTCTGAGTGATGGGCAACTTGTCGGTTTTTCTATTTGCATTCTCTACATTTCTTTGATTTTTATGACATACATGTGAAACGTTCATAAGAAACAACAGAGTCATTACTTTAATGACAAAGGTAACAATTACTTTAATAACAAAGGTAACAGATAGCTCACAATTCTAAGCACTTTACATGTATGACTTTCATAAGTTATAAACGGGTGAATTATTATCATCATCGTATCTATTTTAAATAAAGAAGATGGGACAACTGTTTACATGGAGTCTCAGAAAAATTTAAATAAAATATTATTAGAGTAATAAGTTTAGCAAGGTACTGCTGCTGCTGCTGCTGCTCCTAAGCCGCTTCAGTCATGTCCGACTCTATGCGACCCCATAGACAGCAGCCCACCAGGCTCCCCCGTCCCTGAGATTCTCCAGGCAAGAACACTGGAGTGGGCTGCCATTTCCTTCTCCAATGCATGAAAGTGAAAAGTGAAAGTGAAGTCACTGAGTCATGTCTAACTCTCAGCAACCCCGTGGACTGCAGCCCACCAGGCTCCTCCGTCCAACTGGCTATATACAAATATCAGTTCAGTTCAGTTCAGTCACTCAGTCGTGTCCGTGGCGTGAACCGTAGCACGCCAGAAATATTTATATATATAAATATTTATACAAATATAAATTGCATTAATATACACCATCATCAAACACTTGGAGTCAATTAACAGGAAGAAAGACACCTTTTATAATAGCAACCAAAGTCAGAAAGTTTCAGAAATGAATCTAATTATAAATGAGTACAATATGTATGCTTTAAAGTCTAGTGAACTCTAGAGTTTTTGAACTGTACTGAAATTCATGAAAAAGTGCCACAGTAAATGGAAAGACAGTCCATGTTCATGGATAGGAACATTCAATGTTATGGAGATGTCAGTCTTTCCTGAAAGGAAGGCTGCAATTCCAACCAGAACTTCAGCTGGGCTTTTCATGGGATTAACAAGCCGATGCTAAGATATCTGTGGGAAAGCAAAGGATCAAAAGTAGATCGGGCACTTTCGAGTTGATTCCCTGGTGGCTCAGATAGTAAAGAGTCTGCTCACAATGTAGGAGGCCGGGGTTTGATCCTGGGGTCTGGAAGAGTCCCTGGAGAAGGAAGTGGCAACTCACTCTAGTATTCTTGCCTAGGCAGTCCCATGGACAGAGGAGCCTGGCGGGCTACAGTGCATAGGACCGCAAAGAGTCAGACACGACTGAGCGACTTACACTTTCATAGAGCAAATGAAGCAGTGTGATGCTGGCGCAGAGAGCAACAGAACGGCGCTGGAATAGGACGTAGAGCCTCCAGTGGACCCCCAGCCATGGGACTTTCACGTGAGGCAGACACGGCTCTGCAGATCAGTGGACGGAGGAGGAACTACTCAGCAGAAGATGCTGGTGCCAACAGCTGCTCAGATAGGCGAAGTGAAATTTGATCTCCAACTCAAACCATTAACAAAAGTCAATTCTACAGAGATTAAAGGCTGAAACGTGGAAAACAAAAAAACTCTAAGAAGAAAATATATTAAAAAATTGTATCTTGGTGTAAGAAAGTATTTATTAAAGGCCCAAAAAGTATTAACATAAAATAAAGTATGAATAAATTTTAAGTTATTACAATTAATAACTTATGTGCATCAAAAGTTGCCATAAGGGACTTCCTTGATGGTCCAGTGACTAAGACCATGCTCCCTAGGCAGGGGGCATGGGTTTGATCCCTGGTCAGGCAACTACATACTGCATGCTGCAACCGAGAGTTTTTGTGCTATAACTAAAGAGCCCTCACGCGGCAACAAAGATCCTGCACAGCCAAATAAACAAATTTTCCTCTTAAGTTACAGTAAAATAGTAAAAAAAAAAAA
>SJYA01004759.1:36931-58833 GCA_006410615.1 Neotragus moschatus
AAAAAAAAAAAAAAAAAAAAAAAAAAGCAGCCACAAACTGGGAAATAATGTTGAAACACACTGTCCTATAAAGAACAAATAATTAGTATTTAGGAAACTCCTTCAAAATAAAAGAAAATAAAACCAAAAGTCCAAGTGAAAAAATAAGTAAAACACATTAATGGGCATTTTACAGAAGAAGCACAAATTCCAACACACTTATGAAAAGGGGCTCAATCTCATTAATAGTCAGAAAAATACATATCAAGGTCATTGATAAGCTATCACTTTATACTTTGTTGGCAAAAACTTAGAAGCCAGATTATACCAAGCGTTGGAGACGATATAGACAGACAGATGGTCTTACACATTGCAAGCAGGAGTATGAATTGATACGGACACTTTGGAAAGCGATTTATTATTATTTCCTAAAGATGAACGTTTGCATACTTAAGGGCCCGACAGTCCCATTTCCTGGTGGCTTAGGTGGTAAAGAATATGCCTGTAATGAAGGAGACTTGGGTTTGATACCTGGATTGAGACAATCCCCTAAAGAAGGGCGTGACAACCCACTCTAGTACTCGTGCCTGGAGAATCCCATGGACAGAGGAGCCTGGTGGGCTACAGTCCATAGGGTCGCAAAGAGCCGGACACAACTGAGTGACTGAACCAAACTGATAGGAAACGGATGTAGTTCATTTTCAGGACAGACAGCATAGAAACAGACCCAAGTTACTGGCTCACGGGTATCACTCTGCTTTACAGCCTAAATACATGAGACATATGAGTTTTCCCCTTAGTCACGCATTTTAAACAATGATAAAGAAGAAGGTCAATTAAAAAGAAACTGAGGCACAGGCAGATTAGGCTCAAGGCCATGGAGCCAGGAGGCGGAGAATGGACCACAGAACCCGCTCCTGCCTCCTGCTCTCCCTGGTCCCCTCCAGCACCTCATATTCTCGACGAACTCACTAAAGGAGGAGGTGCCACGTCGTGAAAAGAAGGGTGAAATTATGCCAGTGCCGGGTGTCCTCTAACTTTATAGTAACAGGGCAAACCGGCAGAAGTAAAAGTGGGAAAATGAACAGAAAAAAATAAAAGTCACTGAAAGCATTTGGACACTCAGTATTCTGAGACTTTCCCCAGCAGTGAAGGGTGCAAAAGCAAACCCATGTGTAATCAGCCCTCAGTTTTATACAGAAAACTCATACTTTCTGTAAAGATTCCTGAATCCTTCGAGAGGAACACTGCGTGTGTTGGCAGCCGTAAACAAGATAACACATTCCAAACCCCAGCAGAAGGAGGAGCTGACCGAAGCTCTGGACACGCCATCACAGACCCAGACCACCCCACACCCCTGTGTTCTAAGAAAGTCTTCATCTCACTTAAGCCCTCCCATATCTAGGGCTTAGATCCTGTCTCTGTAGCACTTGATTCCTTCATTTCAAAAGCACTTTTGATTTCCTTTAAAACCAAAGCTTTTCTGATTTTACAGACAGCATATGCTGATTATGAAAAATATGAGGAACGTCCATAAACGTACAGAAAAAAGAAGCACAGAGTACACACAATCCCAACTCATAAAAATAATACCTTTATCGGTATGTTTATTTCTCCCCAGTCCTTTTTCTGCGCACATGTAGCTATGGATTTACGTATGGGTTTGTACTCAGATTTTCCTGCTTAACTGAGATCTTAGAATTTATACAGTGCTAAATACTTTCTGATTGATCAAAGTAAAGACTGACCCTCCCCTCATTTTAAAGATAACACTTTGCCTTTTCTTTTCTGAGCTCATGACCACACCACATCCTCTGTTTGGACTGGAGCGGTGACGGCTTCATGAAGGCTTTTGTGACCGTTGCAATTTCTTTGATGTCTCAATCCTTCAGATGAGAGATGTCCTGCGTCAAGTACAAATCAGATGAGCTTTCCCAGGACATGGTGTCTGGCGCTTTGGAGGAGAATTATAAGGATGTGAACAGCATGTAGGTATTTTTCCCCCTGTTGTTTCCTTTCAAAAATTTTTATTGGGGTATAGCTGATTTACAATGTTGTGTTTCAAGTGAACATCAAAGTGATTGAGTTATACACATACGTATATTCATTTTTTTTTTTAGATTCTTGTCTCATATAGGTTGTCACATAATATCGACTGCAGTCTCCTGTGCTGTGCAGCAGACCTTACTGGTTACCTGTCTTATCTACAGTGGTGTGTCACGTTCCTCCCAAGCTCCTGATTTACGTTTTTATAGTGCTTTGAGCTCTACGACCCTGTTTCACACAGAAATATAACTGTCATTCCTATGGGAAAGGGTAGGCAAAGTGGTAGACATATCAATCCGTACTCCTGAGTTGGATATAGCCAGAAGTGAAATCTCTGCCTCAAAATTCTGAAAGCCTGAGTCTCCCCATCACTAAATTGGGGGTAAGAAGCTGACTCATATGATTACGAAATGGCAATTAAAAGGCCCGACACATAAAGCACTCAGCGGGTCCTGGCACCTCACAAGTACTGATACATCACTACTGTTATTGCTGTAGCCTTGGCGGTGGTGGTCATGGGGACGACGACAGTAATAGCCTAAGAGAGATTTCTAATCCACTTTGGGGCATCATCAATATGCAGTAAAAGGGAGTATTAACATACAGGGTATAACATAAAGGGCATTATTAATATACGGTAAATGGACTCATTCTGAGTCTCCACGAGTTCGGGCGAATAGACGCCTTCAGCTACCCAGGTAGAGATTACTGGTGCTGGTTTTCTTGTTTAGTCGCTAAGTCCTGCCCAACTCTTCTGCAGCCCCAGGGACTGCAACCCTGGGAGCCCTAGCCCAGAATCTGTCTGCAGGGTTTCCCAGGCAAGAACGCTGGAGTGGGATCTTCTCCAGGGGATCTTCCCGGCCCAGGGACTCAACGTGTCTCCTGCTTGGCAAGCGGATTCTTTGCGACCGAGCCGCCGGGGACGTCCATAGACTACTTTCTCGTCCGCCAAAGTTCCCTGAGACCCGTTTTCAGTCTATACTGAATTCTACCACTGCACATGTGAGAAACTTGTTTTCATTTCTCCTAACCCAGTCTTTACACCACGGTTTCATATGCTTAACGTACACATATGTCATACATCCCAAAACACATTGTGACAGCTTTTGTTCAAACGGTCAGCTCTCCTTCAAGGCCACAGAAATAGGAAGACTGCAGCCCACCAGGCTCCTCTGTCCACGGGATTTTCCAGGCAAGAGTCCTAGAGCGGGCTGCCGTTTCCTACTCCAATCACACTCCAGTAAAACATAAAACAAAGACATTGCTCCTCTCACGTCATCTCCACGGAGAAGGCTCCTGTCGTCTTTATCTTTGTTCTTCCATATGTCACGTCTCTTCTCCTCTGATCCCGAGAACGCCTTCTCCTCATTGGTGTTGACCAGTTTTTCTACGACGCACTCCAATGTGGTTTCCATCATATTTCTTGTCCTTGGGGTTCATGCAGCTTCTCAGGTCCACAGGCTGATAGTTTTGATAGAATTTGGAAACTGTGGGCGGCCGATATTTCTCTATATGCTTTTCCTGTCTCCCACCCTTCCCTGTTTTCAGGGCCTCCTGTTCCGCTTTCGTTGGGCCACTTGAAGTTTTCCCTCAGATTACTGATGTTCTATTCTTGCTTTCTGCATGTTTCACTGTGTGTGTGTGTGTGTGTGTGTGTGTGTGTGTGTGTGTGTTAGTCACTCAGTCATGTCCAATTCTTTGCAACCCCATGGACTGTAGCCTGCCACACTCCTCTGTCCATGGAATTCTCCAGACAAGAATACTAGAGTGAAAAAAAAAAATAATAATACTAGCGTGGGTAACAATTTCCTTCTCCAGGAGACCTTCCTCACCCAGGGACTGAGCCCGGGTCTCCTGCGTCACAGGCGGATCTCCATCATCTGAGCCACGAGGGAAGCCTGTGTTGGGTAGTCTCTATAGCTGTGTCTTCAAGCTCCTCAACCTTTTCTTCTGCAATCTAATCTCCTATTAATCCAATCCAGTGTACTTTTTTTCTATCTTATTTTTTAAATTAGGAAAGTATGATAACACATTTATAGGAGACTTTGAAAATACAGAACAAAGTTCCATATAGTTCTATTATATATTACAATTATTTTTAAGCAGCTAATTAAGATGTTTAGTTGGAGTTTCAGTATTAAACTCTCAAAAATTAATAGAATGAATAGACAAAAAAGTAGAAGTTGGGCCTGAATAGTACTGTGAACCAATTCAACATAATTAATACAATTTTCACACAACAGCAGGATATAAATTCTATTCAGAAAAAAATTTAAAAAAAATAAAAAAATAAAAAAAAAATTCTATTCAGTTCCCATTGACTATAAACCAGGAAACACTGGAATACATCCAAGGATGTAAAACAAGGTGAAGAAAAATTTCATGGTCTAAAGGCATTGAAATCATAGAGTCTGTTCTCTTATCACTTGGAATTACGTTAGAAAATAATATCAAAAGGTTATTTGAAAATAACCCACATACTTTTAAATGCAATGTGACATTTACCAAGAAAGAGCTTTGACTTAGCCATTTAAAGCCTCAATAATGTTAAAAGACTGAAAAAACACAGAGGATGATTGCGGAGAAGAAAGCATTTGAATGAGAAATTAACATGAAAGATAATTTTAAAAACCCCATGTATTTGGAAATTAAAGTTACACTTTTAAATGATGGGTGTATCTAAGAACCCATGACAAGGAAAATTAGAAAATATCTGTAAGAGAATAAAAATGAAAAAAGAATTTATCGAATTTGTTTGCATGCAGCTGAAGCCGCTCAATGCATTAAGCACTGGAATCTTGAATAAGGCATGAAAACAAATAATGATCACTAGCATAAAATTTTATGAAATTTGAATAAAATCTGTACTTAATAATACTGTATCATACGCTAATTTCCTGGGTTTCTTTCCTTTTTTTTTTTTTTACAACATAGTATTTCTTTATATTCTCAGAATTGCATTAGAAGTTTCAAGCCTCATTCAAAATTTTTAAAATCACTAGGATAATAAACGTTCTACCCTTTTAGCAGTAAGACTGATGCTAGAATAAATGGAACTCTATCAAAGTCCTGAGTGAATATAAATTAGAAATCGAGCATTCTATTCATACTTAGTCAAAAAACAGGGCCAAAATGTGATCATTTTTTTAGCTAGGCAAAATTAATATGTTTTCTAAAATATAAATATACACAATAAATATTGTTTATGTACATATGTATGCAGACAAAAGCTTTTCTACTCTAGGATAGAGGCTTGAGACAGGACAACAGAAAAATGAGACAGAGAAATTGGAAAACATGAATTAAATGGGGGCACTTGAATATGAAATAGAAAAGGTGGAACAAACCAGAGAAAAGGTTATCATACGGTGCAGCTGCTCATGAGAATCAAATCTGGAGCTTCGCAGAAAAAAATAATGCCTGGGCATTTGTATTTTTCAAAAAGTTCCAAGATAACTCTAATGCTCACTTGGATTTTTAAAAAGTGATTATAGGCTTTTCTATTAAATGGTAGTTTTAGTGACAGAGAATTCTATTATTTTCTGTTGACCAATCATGATACAATGATATCAAAATGAATAATAGTTACATAATCACAACAGTGGGCTTCCCAGGTGGCAATAGTGGTAAAGAACTCGCCTGCCAATGCAGGAGACACAGGAGACTCTGGTTCAGTCCTTGGGTGGGGAAGATGCCCTGGAGGAGGGCATGGCAACCCGCCCCAGTGTTCTTGCCTGGAGAATCCCATGGACAGAGGGGCCTGGCGGGCTACAATCTATACAGCCACAAAGAGTCGGACGTGACTGAAGCAACTTAGCACACCCACAAGCAATCACAACAGTAAGAGATGTTTATCAGTGTTCACAATCAGCAGCCAGACAAAAAATAAAAGATAATTGCAAGTCATAATGGGCACATGAGTAACCTAACTGTATAAAATAATTGCATACAATCTGGGGGGTTGAGTAGAGAGATGTGGTAAGCGGAAGGACGTTCGTATGCATGTATACCCACTCAGTGGGTCTATGGCTTTTGGCTGGTGCATTTAATACATTTACAGTTAAGGTCATTATTGATATGTATGATCCTATGACCATTTTCTTAATTGCTCTGGGTTTAGTTTTTGTAGGTCTTTTCCTCCTCTTGTGTTTCCTGCTAGAAAGTTCCTTTAGCATTTGTTGTAAAGCTGGTTTGGTGGTGCTGAATTCTCTTAACTTTCGCTTGTCTGTAAAGCTTTTGATTTTCTGTCAAATCTGAATGAGAGTCTTTCTGGGTAGAGTAAGCTTGGTGGTAGGGTCTCCCCTTTCATCACTTTAAATACATCGTGCCAGTCCCCTCTGGCCTGCAGAGTTTCTGTGGAGAAAAAGCTGATAACCTTATGGGAGTTCCCTTGTACACTATTTGCTGCTTTTCCCCTGTCGCTTGTAATATTCCATCTTTGTCTTTGATTTCTGTTCGTTTGATTGCTGTGTGTCTATGTTTTTAATCCTCCTGGGACTCTGCACTTCCTGGGCTTGGTTGACTCTTTCCTTCCCCATAGGGAAGTTTTTAGCTGTCGTCTTTTCAAATATTTTCTCTTGTTGCAGGGTCTCCTGTGGAAGCAGTGGGTTGCCCCAGGGATGGGGGCACTGGCAGTGGCAGCCCTTGTGGGGGGCGGTTGGGGTTGCAGAGGGAGGGGTTGCGCCCCTTGCTGTGAGCCCTCTTGGAGGCCACCATTAACCCTATCGAAGAGCCTATAGTCTCCAAGGCTGGGTTGCTTCAGGTCAAACAACTAACAGGGAGGGAGCACAGCCCCACCCATCAACAGACAACTGGATTAAAGTTTTACTGAGCACTGCCCTGCCCATCAGAGAAAGATCCACTTCTTCCCATCTCCAGTTCCCTCCACCCCCAATCACGAAGCTTACAAAAGCCTCTTCGCCTCATCCACAAGAGGGCAGACAGAAGAAGCAAGAACTACAATACCAGCCACCAGAATGAAAACCACACACCACAGAAAGTTAATCAAAATGAAAAGACAGAAAATTGTGTTCCAGATGAAGGGACAAAACCCCAGAAAAACAGCTAAATGAAGCGGAGGTAGGCAACCTTCCAGAAAAAGTATTCAAAGCAATGACAGTGAAGATGATCCGGGGTTGGGAAAAGAATGGAGAAGATGCAAGAACTGTTTCACAAAGACCGAGAAGAACAGAGATAAGCAATGCACTGCAAGGAGTCGGTAACAGAATAACTGGGGCAGAAGAACAGAGAAGTGACCTGGAGGACAGGATGCTGGAAATCGCTGCCACAAAACGGAATAGAGAAAAGAGAATGGGAAAAAAAAAAAAAACTGAAGACAGCCTAAGAGCCCTCTGGGACAACATTAAACACACCAGCACTCACATTATAGGGGTCCCAGAAGGAGAAGACAGAGAAAGGACCCGACAATGCAGTGTACTTTTCATCCCGCACACTGTGGCATTCATCTGTACAAATTTCATTCAGGTCATTTTGATACGTTCCAGGTCTCTACTTAAACTTGTTTTCTTTTTTTAACATACAGAATATAGTTATAGAAACATCTTAATGTCCTTATCTGCTTAATCTAACACTGGTGTTGGTCTGAGTTGATTTTTATTGGTTGATTGACTGATTATTTTCATAATGGGTTGTATTTTCGTGTTTCTCTGCACATTTGATAATTTGGAATTCAATGCCAGACATTGCAGATTTTACCTTGTTGGGTGCTGGGCTTTTTTATTTCTGTTAATAATCTTGCACTTTCTTGGCATAACTAGAGGATGATATTAAGTTACCTGGAAAAAAGTTGATTTTCAGGTCTTGTTTTCATGATTTATTAGGTGAGTCTGGAACAGAACTCAGTCTAAGTTTAATTACTCCCCACTAGGAAGGCAAGACCATCCACAGAGTGCTACCCGTACTGGTGAGTTATGAGTTGTCCAGTTTGGCTGTTGGGAGCAGGCACTATTTCTGGTCCTCCACGCTTGCCTTTTAGATGCACTTTCCCAGCTTCAAGTAATTTCCTTCCATGCATGTGAGGATCACGCTCTGCTAAGTGCTCCAGGAGGAACTCCTGTAGCTCTCCAGATTTTGCCGCCTAGTCCCCACTCTCCAGTGCTCTGCCCTGCAAACTTCAGCTACCTCAGCCTCCCCAGACTTTCAGCTCCTTGCCCTCAGCTCGGCAAGTCACCCAGGGTTCCATGTTCTTACGCAGCAGCCCAGAAACACTGTCAAAGCAGGAAGTAAGCTGGGCAATCCTAGGGCTCCCTCAATCACTAAACACTTCTCAGGGATCTATATGTCCTTTGTGGGATAATTCCCCAGTGCCCTGAAAACTATTGTTTTTTTATGACTTGTCTGGTTTTTAGTTTTTAGTTTCAGGTATGAGGATAAATCTAATCCCTTGGGACTCTATCTTGAGTGGAAGCAGAAGAATCAAAGGAAATATTTGTATCCATTTTGCAGAAATAAGGGGCTTCCCTAGTAGTTCAGCTGGTAAAGAATCCACCTGCAATGCAGAAGACCCTGGTTTGATTCCTGGGTCAGGAAGGTCCGCTGGAAAAGGGATAGGCTACCCACTCCAGGATTCTTGGGCTTCCCTGGTGGCTCAGCTGGTAAAGAATCTGACTGCTATGGGGGAAACCAGGGTTCGATCCTGGCAGGCTACAGTCCACGGGGTCTCAATGAGTCAGACACAACTGAGCAACTAACACATACATTACACATAGAATGGATAAACAACAAATTCCTACTGTATAACACAGGGAACTATATTCAATATCCTATGATAAAACATAATGGGATAAGGAAAAGAACGTATATACATGTATAACTGAGTCACTTTGCTTTGACAGCAGAAATTAGCACAACATTGAAAATCAACTGTACTTCAATTTTTAAAAAATCGAACGTAAGAAATTCATTTCTGCTTCACCTAAGCTGTAGACGTGTGGCCTGAAGTCATTCATTGTGCTGCCTTGTAAACCTTTTAATGTCTGCAGGATTCGTAGGGATTTCCCCTCTCTCACTCTTAATGTTAGTAATTTGTGCTTTCACTCTTCTTCTTCACTTTTATTCAATGTTTACTAATTGCATTGATCTTTACAAAGAAGCACCTTTTGGTTATGTGGCTATTCTTGTATTTTTCTCACTTTTCTTTCATTTATATCTGCTTTTACCTATCTCGGGACTTCCCTGCTGGCTCACTGGGTAAAGAATCCGACTGCTATACAAGAGACACAAGAGACATGGGTTTGATCCCTGGGCCTGGAAGATCCCCTGGAGAGGGGAAAGGAAACCCACTTCAGTATTCTTGCCTGGGAAATTCCTTGGACAGAAGAGCCTGGTGGGCTACAGTCCGTGGGGTCACAAAGAGTCAGACACGACTGAGCAGATGGCACATGGGCATCGCCTATCTTATTTTCTTTTTTCTACTTATTTTGACTTCAATTTTCTCTTTCTCCCTCTAGTTTAAAATAATATTTAGGATCTTTCTTCCCTTCTAGGATAAATATTTAAAGTGATACATGTTCTCCTCAATCAGTGTTTCAGCTACATTTCACTCATCATTATACACTGTGGTCAGGCTTTCACTCAGCTCAAAAAAATTGTTTTAATTGTCCCTAAGATATCTTTTTTGTCCCATGGATTATTTAGAAGTGCGGATTGTGTTTAAAATGCTGGCATTTCAGAGATTTTGAAGATTTCTTTCTGTTACTGACATAATTGCATCTCCAAACCGCTTAGTTCAGCTTTCCAAGGCTCGACCTGATCGAGCCCCATCTAGTCTATGGTGCATTTGCTGCCACGTCTCCAGGATCCCGCACAGCTCAGTCCTGTTTCTCTGCACAAACTATGTCCTCCATGTGCTGCTACGTGCGTGCGGCTGAGACCTGGTGTAACTTCTCTGCTTTCCAGAGAACTCAGGAGCCCATCCCACGCCTCCGGGATGGACCACAAGCAGTCAGCACACACCTCCAGCTCAGCCCGGCTGCACTGAGTCATAAGGCCTGGTTTGCCATCTGGCTCTATGGGAATACGTGTGGTAGGGAGGCAGGAACCAGGTCTTCTCAACGTGCAGAGCCTCAGCCTGCAGCCGGGCAGGAAGAGGTGTTCGGTGAATGTGGGAGGGAAAGGGGACAAACAGGAGGTGCTATGGACTGAGTGTTTGCATCTCCTAGCCCCCGCATGATGGTATCTGGAGGTGGGGTCTTTGGGAGCGAATTAAATAAGGTCAGGAGGGTGGGGCTTCCGTGATGGGACTGGTACCCTGCTAAGGGGGATGAAAAGACCAGAGCTCTCTCTCCACCATGTGATGGCACAACAAGAGGGTGGCCAGGAACGGGGTCCTCACCAGACATCAGATCTGCTAGCAACTGAACTATGAGATGTAAATGTTTGTTTGTAAGCCACACGGTCTATGCTATTTTGTCAACTTGAAGTGATGACGGGACAAGAATGCCATTCAGTATGAGGGGCTAACAGGAAAACCCATCAGGAGACGGGGGTGGGGTGGGGCGTATCTGAGTGAAAGTGAAGTGAGAGTGTTAGTCACTCAGTCATGTCCGACTTTGCAACACCATGGACCGTATAGCCCGCCAGGCTCCTCTGGCCCTGGGATTCTCCAGGCAAGAATACTGGAATGAGTTGCCATTCCTTTCTCCAGGGGATCTTCCTGACCCAGCGATCGAACCCAGGTCTCCCACATTGGAGGCAGACTCTTTACCATTTGAGCTATCCAGGAAGCCCTACAACTAAGTACAGTATTCCAAGATTCTTGGGAACAACCTGAAAGCTCATTGGCTCACCTTCTCTCATGCTCAAGTTCATCGGATATTGATCAAGGTCCATCAGTTACAAGACTGGGCTCACAGAGACAATCTGTCTCCAGTCCCCACCAGCGGGGTGGGAATCCCCAGCCCAGTGGCTCAGCAACTTGGAAAGAGCCAAACAGACAACCGTTGGCAAAGACCTCACTCCAATCAAGACAAGGCGTTGAAAAAGGACATCCAGACAAAATTAAAAAAACAACATTATATAATACATGGAAATCAGTCCAGGAGACAGGCTATGGTCTCGGCACCACAGGAGCTAAGGTTCGGCACAAGCCTGGGAACCAGTAAATCCATCTACTGTAGGCACTGAGATGCAGTAAAAGATAAGCCAGGATTTGCAGGGGGCTTCGGCTGTCACTTTAAACAAACAGCTCCCAGTTTAAAAAAAAAAAAAAAAAAAAACATGATCTTCTCCTGTTTCACACTATCTTTCTTGTTCGAGGGTCTAGCCATATCTTTAAAAGATGAAAATCGCAAAAACTGAAATGATTCAAATGCTGGTATGGAAAGACTGATAACATAATCCAACTACTGAGGGAGACAGAGTCTTTCTCCAGGGCCCCTTTCGCATGCGATCCCTTCCCGACCAGGCTTCGTACAGAGACACCTGGTTCGGTGGGAGGAAATGAGGAGGATTTTCTAAATGTCGGAGGATCCACAAACACAGAGTCCCTGAACTAGAAGGAAACTTGGGGGAAAAAAAGCATCCCAACTTTTTATTTTAAAGTCTGGGCTCAGAGGTGGAGAAATGCTTAAAAAATGTGTGATGACAGGGAGGACATTCTTGGACGTGGGTACCAATGAAAATACGAACTACTGCATTGCTCTCCAATGCTCTTGGTCCTTGGGGTCACTGGGACCCTGCTGAACTGCTCCTATCTTAACAGCACCCCTTAAAAGGGGGGCAGGGGTGAATCTGAAAATCCCATTTGGCCAAAATGTGGTGTGGGATGACTTGTCATCAGACTGCCCCAGACACAGGACAGACCTTTCTAGGATGTATGTAGCCAAAGACGTTGGCCCATCAGAGATTGTTATATGAGGATAGAAGAGCTTCTGCTGGCTTTTTCAGCTCTCATGTGATTTCAGTAGACATTCTGTATTGTTTTAACATGCTTTTTAAACGCGTGTAAGAGAGAAAACTTACATAAGTCTTTGGACTAGTTCCCTAAGGAAGCAAGAAACCTTAAATGTCAACTTGCAGCTAATAAGGAGCAGATATGTTTTCAACAGGGCTGCCTTTCCCCAGCTGGACATGAAACCATGATGTCCGAGCGGCAGGATGGCTATTCACTGTAAGAGGTGTTGTCTCCCCAGTAAACAAACCACAGGAACTCTTTGGGAACCAACTTTCTACTGTTCTGACGTTCAGCGCATCCATCGATTACCAGGAAGAGCTATGCCTCAGGTGAACCAAGCCAGGATTTTCCACAAACTGTGTTTAATGCTCTTGACTTATGTCTCAGCCTACACTCTGCTATTTTTGCAACTTCTCGTGAGCTTTAGACTACTTCAAAATTTTAAAAACTGTATACAAGAACTTTGGTTATGTTATCCCCATCTTTTCAAATATGGGCACCATGTGTTAATATCATGGAAGGCAGGAGTTTTGCCCAAGGTATGCTGACCCCGTGTATCAGTCAGGACGAGTCTGCTGATGCTGCAGGACAGTCCCCGGCCTCGGGGACATACAGCACCAGTATTTATTTTCCCTCACACGATGTGGCCACTGAGGGTGGGCTGGGAGCTTGGCTCTGAATCAGGGTCATCCCTGGTCAGGAGGACTGATCCAGGACAGAGGGCAGACCCCACCCAGAGTGCTGGGGGCACCATGGCAGAGAGGGGGCGTGGCCCGAGGTGCCCTGGCTCTTCGAGCTGCCACCTGGAAATGACTGATGTCACCCCCATTCACAGTCCACTGGGCACAGCCTGCCAGCTGGCAGTGGGCAGAGAAAGTCTATCCTACCACACAGAGATGAGGGAAAGATGGAGAGACAAAGCCAGGGCTGCACATTAGAGAGCAGGTGTCTTAGAGTCCAGATGGGACCCGACCCCCTTTGATCACACAGCCTGTGTCCTTTCCTCTAGACTCCGCAGCTGCACTACTGTTTTTAGTAAAAAGAAAAAGTTTAAATATTATGTACTTCAGCCTCTCTTTCAAAAGTTAAAAGATGGAGGTGTAAAACCTAAGCATCTCTTAAACTACCCCTAACTTTAAACGACATCTCTGTTCCTCAGAGAAGCGTTAGCAGATAATAGACCCGATCATTAGCAAAATTTGAATACTGGAATAAAGAACCAGAAGTTTTATCTGAGCATGTCCCAAATACTGCACAGGGCCTACTGATTCTAATAAGTTATTTATTACTTATCTGAAATCCAGATTGAACTGGGCATTCTCCTTGAGGTGGGGTGTCTTATTTTCATTTCATTTTGTCTTGTTGCTAAATCTGTCCACCTCTCTCATAGGCGGGGGGCTACCGTCCTACCAAAAACATATGAAATGTTGAGAACTGGAAAACTAAAACAATGGAAAAATATGTAAGGTCAAGAGCACTGGTACGTGCAGAAGAGCAACCCTCAGATAAAACCGTAAGTTCAGAGGGTGACCCCCGGGATGATGTCTGGGCTCCCTAAAGCTCCTTCCTCCCCATTAACCCTCAGGGCACACTTGTTCACTGGGTGCACTGCTTCCGAATGAAACTCTGGCTGTGATGGAGCCTCCATTCTACATCACATGGCCCTTCAGAACCCAAGGAGTGAGGCCTAGTTTTGACCCTACTTCCCAACAAGCAGCACGTGACCTGGTACCGTTAACAAACCAAAAGTGGGTTTGCTCACTCTCAAGAGGTAAAGCCCGTCTACTGACACCAGATCGTGGTGCAGGAGAGTGGAGCTTTTACTGCAGGTGCCAAGCAAGGAGTCCAGGTAGCTGGTGCTCAAAAGCCTCCAACTCCCCAGCGGCTTTCAGGGAAAGGTTTTCAAGACAAGGAAAGGGAAAGAGCTGCAGAGTGTGATCAACTCATGGACAATCTTCTGACTGGCTGGCGGTGAGGTAATCAGGAGTCAACCTCATCAGCCTTCTGGTTCCAACCAGTCTGGGGTCTATGTGCTTGTGGGCACCACCTAGTCAACTTCTTCCACATGGTGGGGATTTCAGTATCTGCAAAACAGCTCAAGGACTTGACCCGGAATATTACCTATAGCCCTTGAGGGGGAACTAAAGGTCCTAGACCTTGTAAAATGTACTAAAGTATTATTTCATCTTCCTTGCCTGGTTTTCTTTGTTTCTGCATCTTCTCATGTCTCTGGTTAAACTCATTCTTTGGAACTCGGGGAAAGCCTAGGAGGCTAAAGTTTTCCTGCAAATTTAACAGGCAGATGAAGGATGTGGTGGACGGTCTGTCCCAGGAGGGCCTCAAAGGGTCCTACAAAGTTACAGGGCAAAGAGGACCTGGATAAATGTTCACTGGACAGAATGGAATTGGAAAGAAAAAAGAAGGGAAGAGAGGAAGGCAGGCAGGAAGGGAGGAAGGGAAACACACACACACTATAATTGCCGGGTGTGAGCTCCACACAAGGCAACAACTGCATTACAGTAGTACCTGAGTGCAGCTAATCCAGTTAAAAATTTTCCAGACGGAGTTAATGGAATATACATTTTCTCATTTATCTTCACTTTTTTACTATCTTCCTATGTTTTTGGAACTGCTTAAAAATTATTTACTGGAAAAGACACACGCACCCCAGTGCTCACTGCAGCACTATTTACAATAGCCAGGACATGGAAGCAACCTGAATGTCCCTCAGCAGAGGAGTGGGTGAAGATGCAATGCATATGGACAGTGGGCTATCGGTCAACCGTAAGAAGGAACAAAACTGGGCCATTTGTAGAGAGGTAGATGGACCTAGAGACTGTCATAGAGAGTGAAGCCAAAAAGAGAAAAACAAATGCCATATGTTAACGTATACACGTGGGATCTGAGACAACCGGCATAGGCAGTCTTCTAAAGCAGAAACAGAGGCAAAGACACAGAGAACAAAGGCGTGGACACCAAGTGGGCTGGGAGATGGGATCTACAAATATACACACACTGCAGGTGAGAGCGAAAGTCGCGGTCGTGTCCAACTCTGTGCGACCCCATGGACTGTAGCCCACCAGGCTCCTCCTTCCATGGGATTCTCCAGGCAAGAATACTGGAGTGGGTAGCCGTTCCCTTCTCCAGAGGATCTTCCCAGCCCAGGGATCGAACCCAGGTCTCCCGCATTGCAGGCGTACTCTTTACCAGCTGAGCCACGGGGACGCCCGTACGCCACTGACACTGCGTATAGAGTAGATGACGGGAGCCTGCTGTAGAGCACGGGGCTTCTGCCTAACGCTCTGTGGGATCTAAAGGGGAAGGAAATCCAAAAAGAGGGGACACGTGTATTCTTATAGCTGATTCACTCTGCTGTCAGCAGAAATGAACAGAACATTGTGCAGCAACTCTAAGGTGAAGCGGCTCAGTCGTGTCCGACTCTTTGCAACCCCATGGACTGCAGCCTACCAGGCTCCTCCGTCCATGGGATTTTCCAGGCAAGAGTACTGGAGTGGGGTGCCATTTCCTTCTCCAGGAGATCTTCCCGACCAGGAACCGAACCCAGGTCTCCTGAATGGTAGGCAGACGCTTTACCATCTGAGCCACCAGGGAAGTCCAAAAAGCAACTCTACTTCCATTAAAAAAAAAAAAAAAAAAAAAATTTTAAATGTCTCTCAACAAAATAAAAAATGACTTAATGAAACCAAAAAAAAAAAAAAGACGTTACTATGTTCCGCATAATGAAATGAGGAAACTGTAACTGAGTCTGACACTTATTCTTTAGTTAATTCAATTGCGCCTAATTATCTTGTTGCTTTGCAATCCAGCCTTCTCCCAGCCAACACCAGCCCTGGGAACACTCCTCATAATTGCAGAGCAGCGTGAGGCGATCTCTTAAATATAAGACGAGCAACCGTCTGCACCCTAACTTCTCCACCATGTCCCCGGATGCCTCTGAGCACGTGGAAGAGAAAGCTTCCAGCTTCTTCTCTGAGGTGTGTGAGGAATCTGTGACTCTGTTTCCCGTCATGTATCCCCCTGCACCCCAGTTGACACTCTGTCCATTTGGAAGTTGATGGGCCATTTTAGAAGAATCACCGAAAACCAGCCTGACACAAGATGAACCACCTGAAAATGAATTAACTCCAACATTTCCACAGAAGATAAAACACATCAAGACACAGATCTGCCTTGAGCAGCTCCTGGCTTTGGGGCTGCGATTTGATTGCTCGATTTCTCTAGCCAGTTAGTCCAGGTTTTTTTCACATTTTCCTCTGTGTCTATGCCGTTTTCTGTAACTAGAAAAAAATTTTCAAATACTCCCAAACTCTCCTAAACTTCAAAATTATACCCTGAAGTCAAGTTTGCAACAAAAGTGGGACTTCTCTGGTTTACCTTCACTGTAATGTGGTTTGGGAAAATGTGGTTTTCAGCCATGGCAAAGAAAAATGGTCTTCAGAACTCAAGCTGTCTTTGGTGAAATGTTATTTTTCACTGAATATGTGTTTCCATGAGAAATGTTCTCTAGCAGCTGGAGGGTCAGCCAGCTGAGCTCTGCGCTGAAACACACCCAAGCCTAGAGTAAATTCTTACGATGCTCACCTCTAGGTCCTGAGAATGGTCTGGACTTAATCCATTCTGCTAACTCTGTTTTGAGGACCAAGATGTGTATAAGAGACAGGGCGTACTCTTTACCAGCTGAGCCACGGGGACGCCCGTACGCCACTGACACTGCGTATAGAGTAGATGACGGGAGCCTGCTGTAGAGCACGGGGCTTCTGCCTAACGCTCTGTGGGATCTAAAGGGGAAGGAAATCCAAAAAGAGGGGACACGTGTATTCTTATAGCTGATTCACTCTGCTGTCAGCAGAAATGAACAGAACATTGTGCAGCAACTCTAAGGTGAAGCGGCTCAGTCGTGTCCGACTCTTTGCAACCCCATGGACTGCAGCCTACCAGGCTCCTCCGTCCATGGGATTTTCCAGGCAAGAGTACTGGAGTGGGGTGCCATTTCCTTCTCCAGGAGATCTTCCCGACCAGGAACCGAACCCAGGTCTCCTGAATGGTAGGCAGACGCTTTACCATCTGAGCCACCAGGGAAGTCCAAAAAGCAACTCTACTTCCATTAAAAAAAAAAAAAAAAAAAAACTTTTAAATGTCTCTCAACAAAATAAAAAATGACTTAATGAAACCAAAAAAAAAAAAAAGACGTTACTATGTTCCGCATAATGAAATGAGGAAACTGTAACTGAGTCTGACACTTATTCTTTAGTTAATTCAATTGCGCCTAATTATCTTGTTGCTTTGCAATCCAGCCTTCTCCCAGCCAACACCAGCCCTGGGAACACTCCTCATAATTGCAGAGCAGCGTGAGGCGATCTCTTAAATATAAGACGAGCAACCGTCTGCACCCTAACTTCTCCACCATGTCCCCGGATGCCTCTGAGCACGTGGAAGAGAAAGCTTCCAGCTTCTTCTCTGAGGTGTGTGAGGAATCTGTGACTCTGTTTCCCGTCATGTATCCCCCTGCACCCCAGTTGACACTCTGTCCATTTGGAAGTTGATGGGCCATTTTAGAAGAATCACCGAAAACCAGCCTGACACAAGATGAACCACCTGAAAATGAATTAACTCCAACATTTCCACAGAAGATAAAACACATCAAGACACAGATCTGCCTTGAGCAGCTCCTGGCTTTGGGGCTGCGATTTGATTGCTCGATTTCTCTAGCCAGTTAGTCCAGGTTTTTTTCACATTTTCCTCTGTGTCTATGCCGTTTTCTGTAACTAGAAAAAAATTTTCAAATACTCCCAAACTCTCCTAAACTTCAAAATTATACCCTGAAGTCAAGTTTGCAACAAAAGTGGGACTTCTCTGGTTTACCTTCACTGTAATGTGGTTTGGGAAAATGTGGTTTTCAGCCATGGCAAAGAAAAATGGTCTTCAGAACTCAAGCTGTCTTTGGTGAAATGTTATTTTTCACTGAATATGTGTTTCCATGAGAAATGTTCTCTAGCAGCTGGAGGGTCAGCCAGCTGAGCTCTGCGCTGAAACACACCCAAGCCTAGAGTAAATTCTTACGATGCTCACCTCTAGGTCCTGAGAATGGTCTGGACTTAATCCATTCTGCTAACTCTGTTTTGAGGACCAAATGCGTTCGTCAACATAAAGTGCTGGGAAGAATGGCCAGTATGTAGAAAACACTCGTTGATGTTCAGGAATCCAGACAACTTCAGGTGAAGTCCCAGTGAAATTCACAGCCTCTGGGAGGATCTCAGTTCTTTTGTTGACCGAGAACTCTTTCATCCAGGCATAAACACCCCTGCTCCACAGCTCACCTTTGGGAACATTGCTTGAGAGCTTTCCCCACAACCCTTCTGAGAAGCAGAGTTATGATTCCAAGATCAAATAAAAGCAAACGGAGGCATGAAGATGTTAAGTAATTTGCCTCCAGTCAGAGGGCAGCAGAGCAGAGACGCCAGAGCCCAGCTGACAGAGACCACCCTCCACCACCAGGCTGCCGCTAGGGCACTGGACACGCACCCTGAGCGGGCACCAAGTGAGCCAGAACAGGCTGGTTCTTCACATAAGGGGCTTTCACAGGGCTTCTGACACTCGGGAAGTTCCTGGACGAGAGCAATAATGTGCACAAATAAGTTAGCCACGTACATCTGGATGTTTTTTTTTTTTTTCCTTTTCATTCCTAAAGAGATGGGAATAACAGACCACCTTAACTGTCTCCTGAGAAACCTGTATGTGGGTCAAGAAGCAACAGTTAGAACCAGATATGGACCAATGAACTGGTTTAAAATTGGGAAAGGGATATGTCAAGGCTATATACTGTCACCCTGTTTGTTTAACTTCTGTGCAGAGTACATCATACGAAATGCCAGGCTGGATGGATCACAACCTAGGATCAGGATTGCTGGGAGAAATAACAACCACCTCAGCTATGCAGATGATACCACTCTAATGACAGAAAGCAGAGAGGAACTAAAGAGCCTCTTGACGAGGGTGAAAGAAGAGAGAGAAAAAAGTTGGCTTAAAACTCAACATTCTAAGATCATGGCATTCAGTCCCATCACTTCATGGCAAATAAATGGGGAAAAAAATGGAAACAGTGATAGACTTTATTTTCTTTCTTTCTTTTCTTTTCTTTTCTTTCTCCAAAATCACTGCAGACAGTCACTGCAGCCAGCAAATTAAAAGACACTGGCTCCTTGGAAGGAAAGCTATGACAAACCAAGACAGTGTATTAAAAAGCAGAGACATTACTTTACCAACAAAAGTCCATATAATCAAAGCTATGGTTTTTCCAGTAGTCATATATGGATGTGATAGTTGGACCATAAAGAAGGCTGAGAGTCAAAGAATTGACCCTTTCGAGTTGTGGTGCTGGAGAAGACTCTTGAGAGTCCCTTGGACTTCAAGGAGATCCAACCAGTTAATCCTAAAGGAAATCAACTCTGAATTTTCATTGTAATATTCATTGATGTTGAAGCTGAAGCTCCAATACTTAGCCGCCAGATGTGAAGAGCCGACTCATTAGAATAGACCCTGATGCTGGGAAAGATTGAGGGCAGAAGGAGAAGTGAATGACAGAGGATGAGATGGTTGGATGGTATCACTGACTCAATGGACATGAGTTTGAGAAAACCCTGGGAGAGTGAAGGACAGGGAAGCCTGGAGGGCTGCAGCCCATCAGGTTGCAAAGAGTCAGACCTCACATAGCGGCTGAACAACAATCTGAATGTTCCTTCCATGGACACCCCAGACGGCCCCTGCCCCACTGCCGCTCACCCTGCAGGTTCTCAGGACCACATCCTTAGGGCAGCAAATCTGTCTGGGCACCTGGGACTTGAGTCCAGTCTTCTGGTTCTGGGGATAACACCGCTGGAGCCCAGAGACAGCAGAGGGTAACACATCCAAGAGCACCAGCTGATGCAGGAGGCGGTTAGAACTTGGCTTCCCAGAAGAAGGGGAGAAAAGCAAAGCCTCTGAGTCAGGACCCTGAAGAGGTTTGTGTCAGTGGAGAGGAAAGGCTGTGACGGGAGTGGGCAAGGTGGAGACTGGGAAATTCCTGCAACGGGTCCATCCAGGCTCGAGAGAGGGGACATTCAGTGATGCTCCAAGTCTCAGGGGAAGGAAAGCAGAAAGCAGAAACGCGCTCTCTGCTCTGCTCTCCTTCCAACACATTGTATTTAAACTATCAAATGTTTTAGCCAGTCTGCAGAAAATAAATCCTTTTCACAGGGGGTGAAATCTGGCGCTCTCTCCTAGCAGAAGGCCCATGGCTCCCACAGAAAATGCAGGCTAGCTTTCTGCAGCTTTTCTGCCCTCCACCCTATATCTGCAATTTACATAATCGCTGGCAAATAAGATGATAAAAGCATCCTCTTTCATAACAGGCATATTGTTACTATTATTATTCTTAAGGCAAATTATCTTCTGATTATAGAGATTAGTCAAAACCACGATTCTGTTGATTGTGAGGTGGGGACTGATTTTTTTTTTTTTTTTTTTCCTAGCCAGGAGAAGAGCTGTTGTTTCCATGTTAGAAATTACATAAAATGCACTTGGAGGGAAATAAAGTTTCTGAGATTCATTTAATTATCAGCTCTCTCGGAAGACTTCCAGCCTTTCACTTGCTTGTCTAGTCAAATATTGTTCCCCAAAGTTGATTCACTTTTTTTTTTTATTGCAGATCAACTTCTTTCTTTTAAAAGTATCTCCAATTTTTCAAAACTCTATTTTTTCAAAGCAGGGAGAAGAGGGAGGAAGGGATAAATTGGGAGATTGGGACTGAGATATACACACTACTCTACATAAAATAGATAACTGATAAGATTCTGCTGCATAGCCCAGGGAACTCTTCTCGATATTCCATAATGACCTAGATGGGAAAAGAATCCAAGAAAGACTGGATACGCGTTTACATGTAACCGATTCACTTCGCTGCACGCCTGAAACTAACTCAACATTGTGAAGCAACTACACTCCACTAAAATTTTTTTTAATACAAATTCTGTCTTTTAGGTATCAGTGTGTGTTTATTGGGGTTTAGCCATCATATAAGGAATGCACACCTCGAAATAAAGAATATTTGAGAACAATGGCTTTGAATTGAAGAAATGCTTGTCCTTCTCGGAGCTCTGGTTGGAGAGGCAACTGAGAGGAACTGCCTCCTTCCCTGGCAGAGAGTGAGGTGGGGCTCAGGCCAGGTGAGCGTTCCATCAAGACCTCACCACTCCCAGGACTCCAGGTCCAGAGCAGAGGGGACCGCAGAGCTTCTGGCTCCTCCCCACAGCACCAGTTTTCAGAGGCAGGTGCACTCACTCACCTGGAAAAGAGCATCCACCTGGCCTCTCCCTGGGGGGACTGGCTCTTAGGGGACGTCTGGCAACACCTGCAGACAGCGTGGGGCTTCCAAGGTGGTGCTGGTGGTAAAGAACCCACCTGCCGATGTGGGAGATGTCAGAGATGCGGGTTCCATGCCTGGGTCAAGACGATCCCCTGGAGGAGGGCGTGGCAACCCACTCCAGCATTCATGCCCAGAGAATCCCATGGGCAGAGGGCCTGGGAGTCTGATGGGCTTCGGTCCATACGGTCACAAAGAGTCGGACAAGACTGAAGCAACTTAGCATGCACGAATGCAGACAGCTTGGGATGTGATGACTGGGGCAGGTGGAGAAGGTCATGTTCACTACTGGTATCTAATGGATGGGGCCCAGGACTGCTGATAAAAATCTTAGAAGGTACAGGACAGTGTTTCCCCCTCCCCCAAACAAAGAATCATCTGATCCCAAATGTCAACGGTGCTGCAGCTGAGAAACCCTGGTCCAGTTAATTAGAAATCGCGTGGGACATTTTTTTTTAACAGAAAACTATGGGGAGTGGCTTCCCATGTGGCACCAGTGGTAAAGAACTCACCTGCTAAGGCAGGAGACACAAGAGACGCGGGTTC
>SJYA01004761.1:0-30991 GCA_006410615.1 Neotragus moschatus
GCAAACAGACACGATCAGAAGTATGAAGCAAGGCTGGCCACGGGAGGCTGAGGAGTGGGGAAGAGGGCTCCTGCAGAGGGAAGAGCAGGCACGGGCCCTGGGATAGAAGAAGCGAAGCGAATTCCATACCCGGGGCCCTGCTGTGGCCAGTGCTCTGAGATGGGGCCCGAGAGCCTCATGCCCTGGAGGCACACACCCTGCATAATTTTAAAAATTGGGGTATAGTTGCCTTAAAGTGGCTTCCCTGGTGATTCAGATGGTAAAGAATCCGTCTGCAGTGCAGGAGACCCCAGTTCAATCCCTGGATTGGGGAGATTCCCTGGAGAAGGAAATGGCAACCCACTCCAGTATTCTTGCCTGGAAATATCCCATGGAGCCTGGCAGGCTACAGTCCATGGGGTCACAAAGAGTCAAATAGGACTGAGCAACTCACACTTCCACTTTTCTGCCTTGCAATGTTGTGCTGGTTTCTGCTGTACAACAAAGCAAATCCATCACATGGACACATATATCCTCTCCCTCGTGGGACCGCCCTCCCAACCTCCCCACCCCACCCCTCTAGGTCACTCCAAAGCACCGAGCTGAGCTCCCTGCCTTATGCAGCAGGTTCCCACTAGCTATCTATTTTACACAGGGTAGTGTGAAGATGTCAAGCCCAGTCTCCCAATTCATTCCACCCCCTCTTCCCCATCTTGTGTTCATAAGTCTGCATCTGTAGTTTTACCTGAAAATAGGTTCATCTGTACTGTTTTTCTAGATTCCACATATATGCTGAGACTTAAGTATGATGGACATGGTTAGGTTATTTTATACAATACAGCTAACTTCTAGAAAGGAAGACTCAATGGATCTGATCAAATCACATGAGCCTTTATATCTGAGTCTAGATGTCAGAGGAAAACCGAGACTCAGAGCATGAGGAGGGCTCAATGCACCGTATCTGGCTTGAAGATGGAGGGAGCTGCATAACGGGGAATACTGGTGACCCCAGAGGAAATGGGGCCTCAGTCCTACACTTGCAAAAAACTGGATTCTGCCAACAGCAAGACTGAGTTGGTCATTGGCTTGCTAGGGCTACCATAATGAAGTATGGCAGACTGGGTAGCTTCCACAGAAATTTATTGTCGCCCAGTTCTAGAGACAATTCTGAGGTTTGGGTGCAATTTAATTCTCACAACCTTTTTCATAGCCTAACCTAATCAACAGTGAATCAAGACATTCAGATATTTAGTGACAGCTTCATGATCATCAGCTCAGAGGGAGTATAGCTGAGATTTGAATCCAGGCTTGATTGTCTTCAAAGTTTATTTACTCAGTGCACTAAAACTGTGTCCCCATCCTGCCTCCGTCAGTGCTGTTTAACAGCACACATATTCTTGGGCCAGCCTTGGAAGAGTCCTGTGGATTAGGCAGGGCAGGTATGAACACAGAGAAGAATGTCCTGGCATTAAGTGGTCAGGCAGGGGATGGGGGAGGCATAGATTGGGAGTTCGTAATCCACATGTGCACACAGCTACATTTATTAATAAAATAGATAACCAACAAGGACCTACTGTATAGCACAGGGAACTCTGCCCCATATTCTGTAATAACCTAAAAGGGAGAAGAATTTGAAAAGCAATAGATTCCTGTACATGGGTAACTGAACCAAACTGCTGCACATCTGACACGGGCCTAACGTTGCTAACTGACTACACACCAGTGAAAATAAAAATAAGAAGCAAAGGGTCAGGAGGACTGGCCCCACTGAAGCTGAGCAGCAGAAACTGAGCAAGTGTCTGGTCACCTCCCTGCCTGGTCCCCTGCCTCCTCCAGCCTCCTCCATCTTTTTCTTGTCTGTATAAACTGTCCGTGCCCGAGGACTGGAGCAGTGGAGGTGATAACAAATTCTCTCCAGCTTTAGGGCAAGGTAAGTGTTTTTAAAACTCTTCTGAAAACACCCAACCTCGGATTGTCCTCAGTACCACCTGGGGGCATTGCTTGCTCAGCTGGTCACTACTGAGGATTGGAGGACAGCAGAACTAGGAATGAATCCTGCTGAGCCATCCCAGGGTACTTTCAAAGATTTGAAGAAAACATTCAAGTTCACTCGTCAACTTAGCCATAATCACCAGCATGAGAAGTGGGCATTAAGCCAATTCAAGTGCCCCTAAACAATGGTGAACACTTAATGTATTTCCTTCAGTGAATTGTAAGAAGTCACAGATCTTATTATGTTCCCTAGAGAATTATTACATTTTATGTTCTTTACTTTCTTATAAAAAGAATGGTCTGCTACTTTTCCAGCTTTCCTTTACATGCCTTTGATAAATTACTGTAACCAGATGAGAGAGATAAAGTAACCAGTCTATTAATTACAGTGATTATTATTTAATGGAAAATGGGATTCTAGGCAAAGTGTGTAGTTAGAAGAAAGAGTAGCAATGCATTATATAGATGTGGTATTTTGTCTTAAAGAGTCAGATAAGTGTCCAGTCTGTTCCACAATCTAAAGAATATGTTCATTAACTCTACGAGATTTATATGTATAATTGACCATAATATTTTAACACTATTTGCTTGACTTGGCCGTACATGATGAACAAGGAAAAACTGTAACTTCAATTAAATTGAGTAAATCCCTCGTTGAACACATTAAAGGCCAGGTCTCCTCGGAATTGTGGAAAGCTGAGGATTGAGCTGTGGTTTTAAAAATTTTTTTGTGAATGAAGCAGGTATTATTTTAATTTAAATTCATTGGCAATTTATATTTTAAATGATGGGAGTTGGAAGGAAAGCATCCCCCACATTGCTTATCCTCATAAGGCTCTAGTGATAAAGAACCTGCCTGCCAATGCAGGAGACAAGAGTTGTGAGTTCAATCCCTGGGTGGGGGAAGATCCCTCAGAGAAGGAAATGGCAACCCACTCCAGTATTCTTGTCTGGAGAATCTCATGGGCAGAGGAGCCTGGCCAGCTACGGTCCACAGAGTCGAAAACAGTCAGACACGGCTGAAGCGACTTAGCATGCATGCACAATCTCAGAAAACAGCCAAAAGTATGATTTAGAGGGTAAACCTTGACCCTTCCTAAGAGTAACTTAACATTATGGTCAAAGTCTGACTCAACCACCAGCAGACCTCAGATCTTGTCTCTTTCCTCGGCTATTGAAAATGAGAATGGCAGAGACTTCTTTGGTGGCCCAGGAGCTGAGAATCTGCCCTGCAAATGCAGGGGACTCGGGTTCGATGCCTGGTCAGGGAACCAGGATCCCACATGCCACAGAGTAACTAAACCCGCTCACCACAACGGGAGAGTCTGCACCGCAATGAAAGGTCCGTATGAGGCGATAAAGATCACGCGTGCCACAACTAGGACGTGACACACCCAAGTACATGAAATAAATTTTTTTTTTTTAATGAGAATAATAGTTGCATGTGCCTCTGTGGAGTTAAATGGACTGAAGCCAGACCCTGCAAAGCGTGGTCAAATTCAGCCAGCTGCCTGGTTTTGTATGGCCTCAATCTATATTTTTATTAATGGTTGGGAAAACATTTTTTTTAATCGACTTTGTGACATGAAAATTTTATGACACAGATTTCAGTGTCCATAAATAAAGTTTTATAGGAACACAGCTACACTTATCCACTTAAATTCTGTCTACGGCAGAGGATGAGATGGTTAGATAGCATTACCGACTCAATGGACGTGAATATGAGCAAACTCTGGGAGACAGTGGAGGACAGAGGAGCCTGGAGCGCTGTGGTCCACAGGGTCACATAGAGTCGGAATGATTCAGCAACTGAACAATGACAACAAATTGTCTGTGGTTGCTTGAGTGCTTCAATGACAGGATGGTGTGGTTGTGACAGAGACCCTAGGGCTGGCAAAGGCTCAGATATTTACTCTCTGGCCTTTTACAGAAAAAGGGTAGAAGGTGTAACATAGAAGTTCTCAAAGTTTGTTGCCTGTTAGAATTGCCTGGGGAGTTTTAAAAAATGCTTTGTCCATGGCGTACCCTGGAATGATTAAATGAGAACCTCTAGGGGTGGGCTCCAGGCATAAATTTTTTTTTTAATTTTCCAGGGAATTCCAACATGCAGGCAGATTTGAGAAGCAGTGGGTTAATGTGCTATGTCAGCTATATGAATGTAACACATCATAAGACCTTGATCATTGTTAGCTGAACTGATATGAAAAATCCTTTTAAAAAAAATTCTTGATGCATTTCAATAAACAGCTATTAAACAAGCATTAGGTGCAAATATTGTATTTCCTTCTCATCTCTTTTTCCTGTCTCTCTTCTCATTTGTGTGCAAGAATCAAGACTGGAAGAAACACAAAGATTCCTTCCAGGTTTTGAGATTCTAAACATTCACACCTTCAGTGATTTATATTTTTATTTAATATTCCAGAAATTTTCAGCGTATAATAACAAGTTCTATACAGTTCTCATGGCAGGGCTATGAAGATGTGCTCTCAAATTTCTAAAGAGTGGACCAATGTTCAACAAATAGCTCTCTGTGTTGGGCAGAGACCCTTTGAATCTTCTAAAGTTCTTGTAAGTGCGAGCATGCTCAGTCACGTCCCACTCTTTGTGACCCCACGGACTGTAGCCCCCCAGGCTCCTCTGTCCATGGGATTTCCCAAGCAAGAATACTGGAGTGGGTTGCCATTTCCTACTCCAGGGATCTTCTCAACCCAGGGATCGAACCCGAGTCTCTTGCGTCTCCTGCATGGGCAGACGGTTTCTTTACCACTGGTGCCACCTGGGAAGCCCAAGGTTCTTGTAAACAGTCTTGTAAATATAACCTAATTAGCTCAGTAGTAAATTTCAGGACAAATAAATGCATGGCATGTTCAAGAGGTGATGATGAAAAAGAACACTTGAAGGCATGTGTAATGGAGCAGCCAGATAACTGATTGAGTAGATGTATAAAATCCACACTAAAGTATTTCAGAGAATGCTAGAGGGAAAAATGCTCAAAGGACAACGATGGCAAGAGGGCTGTGACCTTGTTAGCAAGACAGAATCAAAGCACATTAAACAACAGAAGATTCCAGTTCCATCCTGAACGGTTTACTTTTTTGTGGCGACCAAGGAACACCCACTAAATCTCCCCACCAGGGAGATGGATATGGACAGGAGTGGAGATAAGGCTAGGACAGAAAGATTAAGTACATGAATTTTGAATTCACACCAGTGGGATTCTAATTTCCGATCCATCATTCACTTGCTACATCGCTTTGGACAGATTACCTCTCAGTGCCTCAATTTTCTCAGCTGTAAAGGGGGGATAAGAATTTCTATCTGATAAAGCTGAGCTTGGGTCATTTGTAGAGATGTGGATGGACCCAGAGACTGTCACAACGAGTGGAATAAGTTAGAAAGAGAAAAACAAATATCGTATATTAATGCACACATGTGGAACCTAGAAAAATAGTACAGTTGAAACTACTTCCAGGGCAGGAATAGAAACACAGATACAGAGAATGGACCTGTGGCCGTGGGAGGAAGGGGAGGGTGGGATGAACTGGGAGGTCAGGACTAACAGATATACTTGCTGTGGTTAGTCACTCAGTCTTGTCTGACTCTGTGACCCCATAGACTGTAGCCCGCCAGGCTCCTCTGTCCACGGGATTCTCTAGGCAAGAATACTGGAATGGGTAGCCTTTCCCTTCTCCAGGGGATCCTCCCAACCCAGGGATAGAACCCAGGTCTCCTGCATTGCAGGCAGATTCTTTACCATCTGAGCCACCAGGGAAGCCCATATATACACTACTGTGTGTAAAATAGATAGCTAGTGGGAACCTGAAGCTCAGCTCAATAGTCTGTGATGACTTAGATGGATGGGATTGGGGAAGGGGTTGGCCCAGGAGGGAGGGGATATGTGCATACATCTAGCTGATTCATCTCGTTGTACAGGAGAAACTAAAGCAACATTGTGAAGCAATTATACTCCAATTTTTTAAAAGCTGAAGCAATAATTTTTAAAGTACACATTAAACCTGGGTTGTTCCCCGCCTCATTCTTTGGCCCCAGGGCTGGAAGACGGTCTTCACAGCTCAGCTGACAGAGAGGGACCCTTCTATGCTGTGAATTTGGCTCTGATCTTCTAAGTTCCTCATTTGAACACCGTCCTTCATGGCCAAGTATGAATTCCTCTAAGGAAAGGATTGCAACTATACAGACGCTCCTCAAATAATATCACTGTCCTTTGCAAGAAGGCCTTGCAAAGCATGAAGCTGGTGTACACTGAAAATACATGTGCCTAACTGAGGTATTTAAACTACCGTGGATCTTCTCTGTGATAAACAGACAGCAGTTCTATTTGCAGTTTCCCACTGTCCAGGTGTATCTACAGCAGCTTTCAATCCTGGAGCTGATTTTAACTCTTGAAAATGTCTACGCCTATTGATATATTTTGTCCAAAGTCAATCTAGTTTCATTCTTATAAGAATTTCTATGCTATGTAATCTTTACATATTTATTACTATTTTGACATACATTTCTGTTGCTTTTGTATCTAGTAGTCCCACCATTTTTTTTTTATCATGTAAGTTCCTATGTGACCACCGTGATCTATTCTGAAAAAGATCACTGTGCCCTTGCTTTCCATCTTCCAATGTTAAGACTTTGCAATGCTTATTAGGCTAACTGACATGCATTTTCAAATGAATCGCCCATCTCATTGTGAGTAAATCTTCCATTTTCATAAACAACTTTTCCTTCTGAACCCTATTTTTGTTACCCCTATGGGTTTACAGGTGAAAGACATTTTTCACGGTTTTTAAACATCATCATTCAAAACACTTTTCCCTGATACGTAAGCCAAATAAGATCTGTGGACAATAATGGCTCTAGGTATCTTCATACTTGATGTTTTCATCTTCAACTACAAATTCTTCTTACTCTTACACGCTGGTCTTGCTGTAACTTTGTTAAGTTTTAGTTCTGTATAAAATAAAGCAAAGAGGAAAATAGAACAAACTGAAGTCATGCAAGACAATGAATGAGAATTCACAAGGTAACAGAGACCACCTGGGCCTGAATAGAAAGACCTTCTCTCAACTAGGTGCCAGCTGCTGCCCCCTCTCGAGTCCTGATATTCATCTCTGCCATGAACACTTTACATTTCCATGTATCACACAATTATTCTTGCGTTGATAAGATTATATTTTGTCTCTTATTGAACAGCTCATGAAAGGTCAAAAGTGAAAAAGTGTTAGACACTCAGTCATGTCCAACTCTTTGCCACCCCATGGACTGTAGCCTGCCAGGCTCCTCTGTCCATGGAATTCTCCAGACAAGAATATTGGAGTGGGTTGCCATTCCTTTCTCCAGGGGATCTTCCCAATCCAACCCAGGATTGAACCTGGGGCTCCTGCATTGCAGGCAGATTCTTTACCATCAGAGCCACCATTAGGACATTATATAAATCAAGCTCACTTAAGTGATGGCTGTCAGGATATAATTCCATAAGCAACGGTGCAGATATGCATTAATTAACATCAAGAGATGTTCAGGATATGCTGCTAGTCCATAAAAGCTGGTTTCAAATCAGTGTTATGTAAAAATCATATCCTCACGTGTCTATCAAAAAATTAGAAGATAAATATTAAAATTTTAAGGGTGGTTTTAGTGAGAATTTTATTTACTTTTTCACAATCTACTCTGTGTGTGTGTGTGTACACGTGCGCATTTAGTCATTCAGTCGTTTCCAACTCTTTGCAACCCCACGGACTGTAGCCCGCCAGGCTCCTTTGTCCATGGGGATTCTCCAGGCAAGAATACTGGAGTGGGCTGCCATACCCTCCTCCAGAGGATCGCCTAATAATCTTCAGCTTGGAAATGGATTCATATGTTATCCCATTAATAGGACAACAGAGACAACCCATGTGACTGTGTACATTTTTTACATTTATATAGATACATAGATCACCAAGAGACCCTAACCTCTGCTCTGCCCATTTTATTTATTTAGTCAGTGTTGATTGATCTCTCTATAACAATAGCACTCAGGGACCTTCATGCCTTATCTACATAAATCAAATAGAAAAGGGTGATGAATGTCCAAGAAATCCAGTCACGTATAATATTTGTTATCTGTTGCTGAATAACAGATTATCCCCAAACTCAGCAGCTTAAAACAGAAAACATATATTATCTCACTGTCTCAGTGGCTCAGGCATTTGGGCACAGTTTAAGAGGGTGTCTCTGGTCCAAAGTCTCTCGGAAGACTGAAATCAAGATGCTGATTGAATGTGTGGTCCCATCAGAAGGCTCGTCTAGGGGAGCTTCTGTTTTCAAGCTCATTCAAGTGGCTGCTATGAGGATAAAGTTCCTCAGATGCTGTATCACATGGATTTCTGCAGAACACAGCTCACTATGTGGAAGCTGGCCTTCCTCAAAGTAAGTCAGCAACAGAACATGAAAGGGCATGCAAGATGGAAGCCAGTTTCTGTATAACTAAATCTCAGGAGTAACACCCCATCATCTTTGCCTTATGCTGTTGATCAGATGCCATCACTTGGTCCAGCCGCACTGTGGGGAAGAGGATTATACAGGGTGTGAATATAGGAGGTGGGGCCTGTGGTATTGGTACATTGAAGGCTGTTTGCCATGCTGGCCTAGACCTGGGTATCACATACTTCCTCATCACATTGACTCACCAGCAGAATTCATGTAATTTGCAGCTTTATTTATACCTGTTCTACAAGGCAGCCATTCCCTTGGAAAAATCTCAGCAACTATTGTATCTACCAGTCTAGTAACTGAACTTAGCATAGCATATTTTGCAAAGTGAAAAAAAAAAAGATCTTTCAAAAGAGTTAAATCTCTTAGAGAGTAAAGTGTGTCAAAAGTAAAATCTTTCTCCATGCCATCTAAGAGAAGAACAACTCAAAATGTTAAAAACAAAAGGTCGGATAAAGATACATCAGGCACTACAAGGAAAATATAAATCAGAGGTTGCAATATCAACATCATGGAAATAGTTCAAAGTAAAATATTAAATGGGACAAAAGAGGCCATTTTATTTTTGTAAATAAATACAAAGTATTTTTGTATTTGTATTTGTATCTCAAATTTGTACTTGAGACTACAAAGTAAAATAAAGGTATAAACATATTGGATGCACCAAATCACACTTATCAAAATGCATATCAATTTATTTTACAAAACACCATCAATCCATTTTTTAAAATATCAATAAAGTAGATTTTCCTTAATATTATTTACAGAAGTATCTACTCCTGACAAAGTTTTCTAATAATATCAAGACTGGTACAAAGATTTCCATTATCACCATTTCTGTTTAACATTATTCTGCAGTTCTAGTTAACACAACTAAACACAAAAACAAAACATGGTAAAGGGGAAAGAAAAATGGCCAGGAATTATGGATGTTATGGTTGCTTACCTATGAAAAATATTGGAGAAAGGAGATTTATCTGAAAAAGGATTAGAACTGACATCTGGGTTAGTATTCAGCTGCTACGCCATAGGAAGGCTGCACAAACCATTCACACCCAGGATCTGTGCTGACTGGCTGGTTCTCAGGCTCCACCAGTGATTAAGTATTTGTAATTGTGGCTGCTAGTAAGATACATCATTAAGGAGGCTAGCAATGAATCAGTAGGTAAAATCAGCAACTTACCTTACAGACCAACTGCGATCAATAAAAAAATATAATGATACCATGATCTTACATACAGTAGTAACCAAAAACATAAAATGTCTAGGAAAGATCTGGACAAAACATAAGCAGAAACCCTTGAATGAAAAGTATTAAGTTTTACTGAAGATCATATAAGCAGACTTGAAGACAGAGACTTTTCATTCCTGTAGTAAGAATACCTAATGGGGCAGGTTCTCTGCAAATTAATCTTTAAATAGTGACTCAATCCTTCTGAAAATCCAGTGGAATTTCTTTTTGGAGCTTGATAAAATTCTGGTAGAATAAACATGTAAAAATATTTTGAAAATAAAGAGTGATAAGTTGGGATTTTCCTTAGCAGATATTTGAATGTGTTATAAAGCCACAATACTTAGAATAATTTGACATTGGTGCCAACACAGACACAGCAGTGAAATCAAGTAGAAAATCCCAAAGCAGCTCAATGTATATTTTAGAATTTAGTGTATGATAAAGACAGCATTTCAAATCTGTGGGGAAAAGATAAATTATTCAATTAATAGCTGACTATTTTTATGACCTTGAGGTCGCACATGGCTATTTAATATGACGCTATGGGAAGAAATCATGTAGGAAAATCAAAACACTCCTAACCTCCAAAAACTTCTACTGACAAAACGAAAGAGCAAAATAAACTAGGGAAGACTGTTTAACAAAACAACATCAACATTTCTTTGTTCATCGATCTGTTCCTAGATCCTGCAACCATACCTGGCACATAGTAGGCAGTTGAAAAAATGGCTACATAAAGAGGCCTTGCCTGTCAGTAAGGGAAACATGGACGCTTTTAGCAATTTTAACAATTAGCAAGAGGCATGAGTCAAAAGAAAGAAATGTGAAAAGGCAGGAAAGCCCTTTAAAAATTACTAATCTCACCAGCAATAAGATAAAGAAAAATTAGCAGTTCACCCCTTTTCATCTATCACTGCCATTTTTTGTTATTCTGAACTGGCCAAATGTGGAAAGAATATTTGTCAACTGCTGACATAAATTCATAAAGTCTCTCTCATAGAAATTTGTGCAAGGTAATTAAAAATCTATATATAAAACTGCAGACTTTCTGACCTAGCAATCCCACTGTTAGGAATTTTCCCCTAAGGAAATTACTAAACAAATGTGCACAGATGTAAATAACGAGGATATTCATCAAGCACTGTTATAGGAGTAAACAGCTAGAAAAGCTAAAAACACGTGCTCCAAAACAGGGACTTGGTTTCATAACTTTGGCTACACTTCTCTGATGGAACACCTCCCGGCCAGGATAAGCAATGATGCAGTTATGCATTAAATAACGTCAAGATGTTTATGATCCACTGCTAGCTTAGAAAAGTTGGTTTCGAATCAGTACTATGTAAAAATCAGATCTTTATATGCCTACTGATAAAATGGAAGATTAAATATTAACATTTTAATGGTGTTTTCATGGGGATTTGTTTTTCTTCTTCACAGTCTACTATATGGTCTAAATATTTTCAATAAGTGTGATACTTCTATAGCAAAAGTAGTAATTTTTTAAAACAGAAGAAAAGTGGCACTTATTATTTTGGAAAGTGATCTGATGTTTCTATCTCCTGCTGCTAAGTCGCTTCAGTTGTTTCCGACTCTGTGCGACCCCATAGATGGCAGCCTACGAGGCTCCTCCATCCCTGGGATTCTCCAGGCAAGAACACTGGAGTGGGTTGCCATTGCCTTCTCCAATGCATGAAAGTGAAAGTGAAAGTCGCTCAGTCATGCCCGACTCTTAGTGATCCCATGGACTGCAGCCCACCAGGCTCCTCCATCCGTGGGAGTTTCCAGGCAAGAGTACTGGAGTGGGGTGCCATCGCCTTCTCTGTCTATCTCCTGAGCTTACTGTTTTAGTTTGAATGGCATGTTTTCACTAGACCTGTATAACCTAGAGGCATTTTCTAGATGATAGCATCTGGTTACTACTCTGTGGAAACCTCTGAATTATTCTCCATCTTCTACCACTATATTCATCTACTATGTCCAACCTTTTCACTCCATNCGCCTTCTCTGTCTATCTCCTGAGCTTACTGTTTTAGTTTGAATGGCATGTTTTCACTAGACCTGTATAACCTAGAGGCATTTTCTAGATGATAGCATCTGGTTACTACTCTGTGGAAACCTCTGAATTATTCTCCATCTTCTACCACTATATTCATCTACTATGTCCAACCTTTTCACTCCATTTCCCTATTTTATTTTTTAATTTTCCTTGTAATGTTCCACGTGAAATTATTTTATTGACATATATGCCTACTTCTTTATTATTCACGTTTCTCCATCATAGTGTAACCTCCACAAGGGTAGGGATTTGAATTGTTCATGTTCAGAGGTATTTCCCAGACTGGCATATGGTAGATGTTCAGTAAATACATGTTGAATGAATGAACAGACCAATGAGTTGGTTATGGAAGAGTTGATTTACTCTGAGTGTGTGTGTGTGCGTGTGTGTGTGCGCGCGCGCGCGCATGCACACGTGTGCTCAGTCGCTCAGCTGTGTCCAACTCTTTGCAGCCCCACGGACTGTAGCCTTCCAAGCTTCTCTGTCAATGGATTTCTCCATGCAAGAATACTGGAGTGGGTTTCCATTTCCTGCTCCAAGGGATCTTCCTGACTCAGGGGTTGAACCCACATCTCCTGTGACTCCTCCACTGGCAGGCAGATTCTTTACTGCTAGCGCCACCTGGGAAGCCCCTTACGTTGTGTGATTAGGCAAATATTCTCTGCTTCCTGGAAACTTCCTGAATTACACCTGCTAATTTCCTCTATCAAACACTGATGCCAATCTACCAGGCAGTGGTGTTTGGTAGACATCACTCAAGTCTAGAGGTCAGTGGAGCTGAGATGCAGTTCTTGATCTGAGCACAAATGAGCTTGTTAACATGTCAATTTTGCTGTCCTTGCTATGCAAGACTGGCTCTGCCGAAAGCCGCAGAGGGGCCAGATACCAAGCCGCTCTCCTTGCTCCACCTCTGTGCTGTTTCAGCTCTTCAGCGGGGCTCACATTCTCTCCTGCATGCCCCCACCCTCTCCCATTTGATGCACACAAAGGCTGCTTAAGTGTCTCTCGGGTATGCCCCGCACGCCTCCAGAACACTGACGCGCATCCTCAAATCTATGATCCTCATCACTTGCCTCTCGTGTGTCAGTCGCTCAGTCGTGTCCAACTCTGTGACCCCATGGCCTATAGCCCACCAGGCTCCTCTGTCCATGCAATTCTCCAGGCAAGAGGACTGAAGTGGGGTGCCATTTCCTTCTCCAGGAGATCTTCCTGAACAGGGACCTTCCCAACCAGGGATTAAATCTGCGTCTCCTGCATTGCAGGCAGATACTTTACCATCTGAGCTACTAGGGAAGCCCCAATAATTGGTTAATTCCATCACATATCTCCATGAATGAAAGTCACTCAGTCAGGTCCTACTCTTTGCAACTCCATGGACTGTATAGTCCATGGAGTTCTCCAGGCCAGAATGGTGGAGTGGATAGCCTTTCCATTCTCCAGGGGATCTTCCCAACCCAGGGATTGAACCCCAGGTCTCCCGCATTGCAGGCGGATTCTTTACCAGCTGAGCCACAGGCAAGACCGAGCCTCTCATAGAAATCCACTTTCAGAGCAGCATCCAAACATCTCACCCAGACTGTCCTACTCTACCTGCTTGCTCATCAAATCATAACAATTTTTCTTCAGTCTGCAAAACAGGAATCCCTGGGCAGAATCACTGGCACCTAGTGACTTATAAAACTGAGATGACAAAAACAGGCTAGACAGTTATAAGACACATTTGCCAGTCACCCATGTGTGATCCCAGAATAAAGCTTTAAAAAAAATCACAATGCTTTCCCATGAAAAGTAATTTGATTAACAATAGATGTTACCACTATTCATTCAAGTCTTTAAACACCACGAGCCATGTGACAGGCCTAAGAAGTTGGATACACTCCTCGCTCCGTGGATTCAAGATCTAAATGGTAAATGTGAGATATTATTATCTGAGCCTCCAGGACTGCCTTGGCACTGGGAGGAANTTGGGACTGGTGCACGGGGATGATCCAGAGAGTTGATGTGGAGTGGGAGGTGGGGGGGTGGTTCAAGATGGGGAACTCATGTACACCTGAGATGAAAAAACAAATAAAAATAAAATTAAAAAAATTAAAAAATCACAGTGCTTTCCCATGAAAAATAATTTGATTAACAATAGATGTTACCACTAGTCATTCAAGTCTTTAAACACCACGAGCCATGTGACAGGCCTAAGAAGTTGGATACACTCCTCGCTCCATGGACTCAAGATCTAAATGGTAAATGTGAGATATTATTATCTGAGCCTCCAGGACTGCCTTGGCACTGGGAGGAATGGTATTGCAATCTCTGATTTAATCCTCCTCTATTTTTTTTTTGCAGATATTTATAACAGCTGTGGAAAGGTATTCCTAGCAGCAAGCTGGCATGCAATTTCTCAGGCTGAGAGCAAATAAATAGAAAAAAATCTAAGTGGATGAATTTGCTCAAGTTTTAGAGCTGGAAAAAAAAATCATAGAAGAGTTGAAGCTCAGATCTAGAGAGCATTAAGTGATGTCAGGGAAGAGGTAATTATCTGAATAATTCAAGCTCCAAGCCCCTTTTTCTTCAATTTTCTAAATAACATAGGCCAAATCTGATTTGCTCTCATGTATGGGGTTGCCGATCACTCCATTTGAAGACACTACATACAAGATTATCAAGCGTGGACTTGACTTTCCAGAATCAGATTTATCTGATTACAGAAGCCTTTGTTATTTAAATAGAAAACCTTCATTTGTAATAAATTTAGCTCTTTTCTTTTCGGGGGGAGGGGAGGGGAGGGGAATTATGTACTGTGTGTTTTTCATAATTTGAAAACATATTGTAAGAATGTAATTAGAGGACTTTAGGAAAGATGGTGAAGGTACTTATGTGTCATGGGAGACAACCTGACCTGGAGGGAAAACAGGTGCATTAACACTGGAAGACTTCACCATTCATTTCTACACACAACATCAGATACTCGGGAAATAGCGATTAATGGCAAAGCTTGAAAGGGAAGGCAGTCCTTGAAACATGCCTTCTGGCCAGCTGAAGAGTTACTAGCAACGACAGCATCTTCCACTCAAGCCACGTAGCTGGGGCAGTGGCTGCAGCCGCCCAGCAGAGTCCTGCAGTGCCCTACAGTTATCCCGGGGCCAGAAGGATGCCTGGAGAAGCAACTGGCAGCCCACTCCATATTCCTGCCTGAAGAATCCCATGGACAGAGGAGCCTGGCAGGCTACAGTCCGTGGGGTCGCAGAGTCTGACATGACTGAGGTGACTTCACTTCAGTTCTACAGCTGCCAAGCCACGTTAATAGACCCCGTCTCATCTGATTGTCATATTTTCCTCTTGAGAGGAACAGGCAGAATTTACTTCTCTAGAGCATAGAACTAGCTTCACACTTGACCTGTGAATATCTTCAAATAAATCAAACCAGTCATATGGGCCAGGGTAAGAGTCAAGGCTGGAAAGTCTCAGAATTTCAAAATCCTTATGGGCATATGAGTGTTGTGTGGATACACTTTCACAGCTTCCACTGCGTCTACAGTTGAAGTTTAAGAATAAGTAATTAGTTGCTACTCTGCTACTAACTGATCATATTGAGCAATTGTATGTAATTTTCTAAGCATATCACATGTATTAGGTTTTATGCTCATAATAGCCCTAAAAGGAACTCAATAAATAGCCATCAAATGAATGGCCTGCCTTAAGTCAATTAACCAGCGCTTGGTGATATGGCTTTTCCTTCACAATCCGTAGCATCATGACCTTCATTTGACTCCTTCTGGAAGTATCTGGATGCTAAGAAAAGAAGGGAAAATAGTAAGAGTTACATATGTGAGCTATTATTGCCTAAAGATGAGACGATTGTGTGGCTTGTTATGAATATGGTTGTCAGCAAGAAAGACATTGCCCCTGTTTTATCAAAATTTAATCTAGGGGATAAGACAGATATTCAAAAAAGCAGGAACTCTAAGATTCTGTCATAACTGATAAGGAAGCAGATGTATTAGTCAGTGTAACTTAAGTTAGCCGATGTAACAACCAAACCTCAAATTTCAATGGCTTGTCACAGCAAGTGTTTATTTCTTACAATTACAGCTGCAGATGGGCAGCTCTCCTCCCAAGGGTGACTCAAGGATTCAGATCCTTTCTTCTGGCTTCATTTACCCTCCAGGACCTCCCCAAAGTATTTTTTTTTCCAAAATTCTCACTATCCAGCTAGTTAGGGAGAGGAAAGAAACAGCCTGGAAGATAATGCACCTGACCCTTAGCCAGTCCTGAATGTGATACACACCATTCGAGCTCTCATTTCAGCTATGGGAATGAGCTGTATTGCTCCAGCTGGATGCAAGGGGGTGGGAAAGGAAGTTCCTGAACTGACAGTCACTTATCAGCCTAAGCTCTGTCCAATAGAAGGAAAAACCGCCAAGCCCCTCTGTCCATGGAATTTTCCAGACAAGAATACTGATGTATTTGTGATGTCATTTGTGAATCAGGTGTGCTTCTGCCACAGGAATGTGTGAGACTGTATAGGTAGGGGAGTCTAACCAACACTGGAGATGGGGAAGCTTCTTGGAGGAGGTGATGTTTTACCTCCTGCTGGTCAGCCATGCTGAGCAGGCTGAAGTTTATCTTAAAGCAGTGAAGGCAAATTGCGTTGAGCAACACGATCTGGTATAAACTTCAGACACATCACTCTGACTCCATCGTAGACATTGGACTCACGGAGAACAGGGCTCTTGGAAGAGGACGCCATGGCTCAGATACGGCACGATGAAGAGCTAGAGACGTGGTAATTGTGCTGAAGGAGATGAGAGCCAGGGCTTGAGTCCACTGGACCGAGTGACGAACTGGACAGAGACGGGGAAAGGAAGCCAGCCACAGAGGTCCAGGGTCTGCTTTGTACAACTCGAGGGAATGTGATGCAATTAAAAAGGAATGAAGGGAGATGGTGCTTGTGGGGAAGAGGCTGTTATTTCTCTTTTGGATGATGCTAAATGTGAAGCAAAATACTTCATGAAGGAGACGCAGGTTTGATCCCTGGGTCAGAAAGATCCCACGGAGGACAAAAGGGCAACCCACTCCAGTATTCTCGCCTGGAAAATTCCACGGACAGAGGGGCCTGGCGGTCTTCAGTCCACAGGGGTTGCATGTAGAGTTGGACGCAAGGGAGACTGAGCAGGCGCTCACTGGGCATCCAGATGCAGAAAAAAATATTTAGGTCTGAAATTTCAGGATGGAAATCTGGGATGGAAATCATCAGCTTCTATCACTCTGACCTGGAAGTCATCGGCTGACCTGGAAGTCTTGAGGGAACCTTGGAAGACTCACGTGACCACCAAGGCTACCCTATTTGAACTTCATCTCACGGGTAAGGAGCCCTTCTCGTCGGATTTCCAGCTTCCTCTCACCTAGGAGACCTCACTGCTGTTTCCCCTGGCAGGCTGGCATCCTGTCTTCCCCGGCTCTCTCCTTGCTCAGCCACCGTCTTGGTGACGGCCTCCATGCCTTAAACGAGCTCTGTTCTCCCTCAGAGTCCTGTTCTCCCCTTCTCATTTTCACTGTTTGAAGCATAAGCTCTCTACGGCCTCTGCAGACTGCTGATGGCTGCTCTGCATCTCTCCACTACAGAAGTACCCCCCCTCTCCAGCCAAGTCCCCCCTGCCCCATGCTGGGGTTGACGGTGGCACTTCTGAGCACCAAGTCCTGCCACTCTGCCCCGGGTTCAGAAAGCACAGCGACTCCTCGACCAAGCAGAAATGAAGAGCTGCCTTTGCCCCAGCCCGGGGTTGTTCTGTCTCACACACCCACATTTGCATGAGTCCTCGGCTCGTTTCCACTCTGCCAGTTTTGCTTGCGTGTCTGGCACTAGGGGTGGCTCCCAGGGCATTTTTCAGTCCTCTTCTTTCACCTAGAAGGAAAGCAGACCACTCTGACCCCAATTTACTGGCGAATGCCAACTGACAGGTGGCTGGGGTGAAGGGAGGGTGATGATCCTGCAGGGCACTCCCAGCAGGCAGAGGATCAGGGTACCAGACTGGCACCCACAGTCGCAGCTTAAAACCGTCAACGACAGCCAGACTCCTGGATGCCAAACTCTCCTGTCATTCCCTCGCAATCTTGGAATCTTCTCAAAGTGGTTTGAATACTAATGCCAAGAGAGGTTCTCAGAAGCCACACTCATTCTAGGAATCAGAGAGCTAAAACAGTGTCTCATACTTTTCTAAATCCATGCAATGTACAGATTCACCCCCCAAACCACTCTTAATCTCCCCAAAGATGGAGGAGAGAGCGACTGCTAGACATGTACCAGAAACAATACTCTTCATCTTGATACCTCCCAGCTTCTCCATCGTTATTTCTAATATATCGGGGTGTAGGGTCTGCCTGCTTGTGCAGCTGTCTAAGGGCTCCTCTTGCGGGGCTGCCATGCTCTCTCCAACATCACAGAGGCCCGATGAATTTTCATGGTGGAACGCATCAGCACCTGAGTCACTTGATGCTAAGCTTTACTCATGAGCAAACCTCTCTCCAGCTCTATATGCCACTCTCAGAAACTCCCCTTCTCCTTTCCTGAGACAGGAAGATCCCTCCCCTCTCTGCCCCCAAGACTGCGCAACATCTACATAACACCCGCATAACCTTTCTCCCTCCCAATCACACCCAGCAGCTTCCCCTTGTACTCCATGTAACCAGATCTCCCCATGGCCTTTGGGCAACTTTGTAACCAAGTAGCAACAGCTTATTTGCTCCAAGACACCTTCTGGATATTTCCTGCTAGTCTCTCCACCTGTTCCCATCCTGCCCTTTGCCTTAGGAGGCTGAATCTTGAGGACTGAGTTATGGGGCTCCCTGGCCTGACCGCAATGGGAGTTTGGCCAGCGGCAGCTCCTAGCAGGAGACAGAGGCTGGGAAGAAAGGGAGGACGGAGTTTGTGTAGCCCAGTCCCGTCCCTGCCAGGCATGCGTGGTGGCTACCTCCCTCTCCTCTGGGTCATCGTTCCTGTTGGGGGCCCTCTCCTTGTAGCTGCCCTCTCTGGGGTCTCCATAGCAGCCCTTCCCCTCCCTTCAGGCCTGGGGGAGGCAGTGACTCCACGCTATTACCAGCCCCGGAGTACTGCAGTGCCCCTCCTTGGCTTCCCCAAACCTTTGTAAAGATTTCCTTGATGAAACTCCTCACAAATACCAAGTTTAACTCTACCTTCTGTTTCCTGCCAGAACCCTGACTGATGTACGAGACTCTCACTACACCATGACGAAAGATTTTTGTTAATTTATTTCAACTTCATTGAACAGCTATTAACTGAGTGCCTGCTGTGTGTCAGGTCCCGTTCTTCTCAATGCTGCTACTGCTGCTAAGTCGCTTCAATCGTGTCCAACTCTGTGCAACCCCATAGACGGCAGCCCACCAGGCTGCCCCGTCCCTGGGATTCTCCAGGCAAGAACACTGGAGTGGGTTGCCACTTCCTTTTCCAATCTTCTCAATGGGGTTATGACAAAGAATAAAACAGAAAAAGTCCCTGCCTGCATAGAGATTATGTTCTAATGAGGAAAAACTAATGATTTAAAAAATAAGTATGCAAACTACATGACATGGCAGCAAGTGGTTAAGTACAATGAAGAAAAGAAATAAGAGGCAAATGGAACAGGCCTGACAGTGGTTGGGAGGCATGCATTACCGTTTTATAATAAACAAAGATGGTCTCCATGAAAATAGACTTGGGTGTGAGTGTAATGAGGACACAAAGAAGTGTGGTACGGTGAGTCCCCTACATTAGAAACTTCAGGTTACACGCTTTCAAAGGTGCCAACATGTGTGCCAGCCCCTGTATGCCAGCTGTTGCACTGTACTACTGTACCTCTTAGGGTACTGAACTGTAAGTCTAAAAATATTTTCTTTATTTTTTTGTGTGTTCGATTTTATGTACTTTTTGTCTGAAAAGTGTTATAAATCTATTACAGTACAGTACTATACAGCCAGTTATGTTAGTCGGGTATGTAAGCTACCTTTGTTGGACTTATGAACAAATTGGATGTACGAACACACTTTCAGGATGGAGCTCATTGGTGTGTAGGGCACTTAACTGTACGTGGAATGGTGCCTGGAAAGAGTTTACATCCAGATTGCTGGTAATGAGCCAAACAATAGTACATTAGCTGGGTTATTAATTGGTTGACAAAATATCTGGAAAATTCTGCCTAATTAATTGATCGGTACCTAGAAGGGATTTCAAACGACTGCCAGAAGAGTATGTTTTCACTGAAGCATTCACGTTTCTTGTCAGTGACCAGACAGCGAGCCTGTGAAGGTAGCCACCATGTACACCTTATAAAGAGCCATATTTAATACAGAATTTAGAGGATAGTAGGTGTTCAATAAAAAATTAAGTGAATGAATGTATAGGTTTTGCAGATAACATGAATCCAAGAAAGATAATGATTTTGATGGATGAGAAAATTAAGAATTAGCAGTGTAAAATGATTATTCTTTATAAGAATAAATGCAAAGTTACGGAGGCGGGTCTGAAACACCACCAAAGCATCCTAAAAGCATACTGAATGAAGAAATTGAAGAGTTTCCCTTAACTGTGGACTCAAGAATCAGCAGCAAGCTGATGAATTTGCATGGGAATTGATGCAGACTTAGGCTGTGTTAATGGAGTTACAACGTCTGAAGAAGATGCTAGTCCCACTCAGGAGTATACCAGTCAGACCATAGGTGGTAAATCACATTCACCTCTGGGTACCAGCTTTAAAGAGCAAAACACCAACTAGAGTAATTGTAGAAGATGGCAAAGTGACCAAAAGTGCTCCAGAAAGATCAGGTAAATAACCTGGGGGGCTGCAAACTTAGACTAGGTATGGCAGTAAATAAAGGCAGACTTCAGTCCTCTGTTGTCATAAGGAAGAATTAAACTCTGAGGTCTCTCCCAGGAGAGGAAAAACTAAGACTCATAGACAGAGTCTATATTCTATCAACAAAAAATTCATTGAGCATCCTACCTCCAGGCAGGCAGTATCTTCCTGTACTATGCTGAGCAAAGCAGACAGTCTCTGCCTTCATGAAACTTATAGTCTAGAGGGGAAACTGACATGAAACAAACAGTCACTATATATATGTATATAAAGAGTTGTGAAAGACAGGAAGACCGTAGGATCAGAATTCTGGGAGGTTTTAGGGAAAGATTTATTTTGATTTAATTTGTGTTTTATATAATTTTGTTTGGTTTAAGAGTTCAAAGGAACTGAAAAACAATGTTGCTGAAGCCTAGTGAGTATTGGCAGAATAGCTGAATAACTGGGATGCCAATTAAATGTTGGGGCAGATGAGGGAAAAGATACTCAGTAATGGGTTAAACCAGGGTGGTGGCAATGCAAATAGAGAAAAATCCTTCTATTTAAGACACACTTTGGAGCAGAAGTCTAAATGGCTTTAGGATATATTGGACAAGCAAGTCACAGCTTCACCAATTCACACTCTGATATTTCGTCATTATCTGGAGAAAACCTGATGCAAAATGTTTTACAGTTAATATCTGTAAAGAAAATGCTCACTGAGTCACTGAAACAAATCTGAAGGGAAGGAATCCGGAAGGGAACATTTAACCTACTTCAGAGAATAAATATTTTTAAGGCCTTAGGCAAATGCCATTACTTAAGTAGACTCACAGGATCTCTATAATTTGAAATAAATGTCTGAAGTTCAAGCTTCTCACAGATCCAAATGAGTCTTTACCCCACAATCACTTATTCATTCAAAAATCTTTCTTTAACATTTAAACTATGCAAGGAGCTGTGTGGGTTGCAAAGATGAATCAGGAAAAAAGCTGGAACAAAAGTAACAGGAACACAGAATGTGTCCTAACTTAGGGCCTCTATGATAAGTACAAACCACATGATCCAGGCAAAGAGTGAAAGTCTTACTTGTGCTGTGCTTTGAAAGATGGCAAGGGTGGGGCATTCAGAAAAGATAAGCAGGCGTTCTAGAACCATCAACAGTGTAAGCTCAAAGTAGCAAGAACATCAGGAACACAGGCTGGGCCAGTAGGAACATAAACGTATGCAGTAATAACTAGAAAACGTCAGTAAAACACTGAGTTGATGCAAACATCACAAGTAAAAAAGTAATGTTTCTCCCCAAACATACCTGATGCTTCATAGATCCATCCAGTCATATAAAGGGATGGTATCTGAATGTGCAAACTCTTCATTCCCATTGGTTTTCATCATGGCCTTGCTACAGCGTGGACATCTGAGCTAGGACCTAGGACTCCAGCAATCTTAACATTCAGGTTTCTGATCATTAGACCCTATTTCCACTTTAATTTCCTTTCCAACTTAGAGTGGTATTATCTCTTTGCAATTAAGCTTTGAGGCCATCCAGATACTCCACTGATTTTCCTTGAAATGACTCCCTTGATAGGGCTCCAAGATGCCAAATGAGCCCATGCGCATTTTCTTGGGGGCACAGTCACTTGAGGCGCTCCTGAGTTTCCTCATCTTTTCTCCTATCAGTCCCAATCTAGACTGCATACTTTCAAGGTGTGGCTGAGTAGAGCTGGCTCCAGGGATTTTATGCCCAAATGGAGACAAGGAAATGTGGGATCAATGGCTATACACAGAGAAAATCATCAGAAGACATTGCTTCTCCTGCCAAAAGAGCTGATCCATACCCTTTTGTCCAGAAATCCCCAGATAATTTTTTGAAAGACATTCTCCCATAATACGACTTCTTTCCTTTAAAAACCATGATTCTTGTTGGCCAACTGTTAGTGTCTATTTCTTCTGAGCAATTTACTACTTTCAAAAATGATCCTCTTCAGGATCAAGAACTTGTTGTTCAGTTGCTCGGTCGTATCTGACCATGACCTCACGCATTGCAGCACACCAGGCTTCTCTGTCCATCACCATCTCCCGGAGTTTGCTCACACTCATGGCCACTGAGCTGATGATGCCATCCAACCAGCTCATCTTCTGTCGTCCCCTTCTCCTCCTGCTCTCAATCTTTCCCAGCATCGGGGTCTTTTCTAATGAGTTGACTCTTCACATTAGGTGGCCAAGTATTGAACATCAGTTCAGCTTTAGCATCAGTCCTTCCAATGAATATTCAGGGTTGATTTCCTTTAAGATTGACTGTTTTGATCTCTTTGCAGTCCAAGGGACTCTCAGGAGTCTTCTCCAACACCACAGTTCAAAATCATCAATTCTTCGGTGCTCAATCTTCTTTATGGTCCCACTCTTACATCTGTAGATTACTGAAAAAAAAAATACCTTTGACTATATGGACCTTTGTCAGCAAAGTAAGTAGGACTAAACCTGCACAGGACAAACTCTTTGACCTTAACCTCATTATGGCTCTGTCCTAACCTGAACTTTCTGGCCTTACTAATGAGATAATAAGACTCAAGAGCCTCAAATAACACATAGCACTCAGCTGTCTCCGGCAGCCTCATCGTTATGCCCCAGAGGTAACCATTTGTCTGGTCCTAGGGAGCTCAGTGCCTGCATTTCCCTGGAGGGCCACCTAGGGAGTTTCCCACATTGAAGGATGGTTTATTTAACTTATCACAGCAAGCACTAGTGAAAGATGGTGAGGTTCACAGAGTAACGACCACCTGTCATCTCTTATTAGCCAGATAGTTCCACGCTGGAGATTTGTTATATTAAGAGGTACTGAAATTACGTATATCAGATAACTGAATTATAATTAAATGTTATGTAGATCGTTAAAACATCATTGTTTCTGTGATAGGGAAACATAAATAATGGCTTCAAAACAGGCTGATTACAAAATTAGGTCATCTCTAGACGCTGTCAGTTTGTCGTGAAGTGGAGGCCTTGCCAGGCCTGCCTGACCTCGCAGCTCATCCTCCACCCATGCTCTGCTGACAGCCCCAGCCCTGGCCCTGGAGAGAGCCTCGCAGGCTTCACAGGCTCGTAGGGTAGAGATCTCACAGCAGAGATCTCCTGTTAATCCCTGGGGCACCACGGAGCCCAAAGGGAACCCACGTGAGAACGGACTTCTCACCCATGAAACCTCTCGCTCCTCCAAGGGACTTTACTTCAGGGGAAAAGAAATTCACAAAAAGCTCAAGGGATGGTAAAAATCACCATCCTAAAGTGTTCCTCCATTTCAGGGTCAGTTCAAAAGCTCCCAGGGAAAACCTGAGCATGGGGAGTGAAGTCTTCATCATACTCAAGTTTAGTCTTCTCTCCGCTCCCTTTTCCAGGGTGATCTCTTCCCAGAAGAGCCCAGCTCACCACAGGACCCCCTCCCCTGAATTCCTGGAGCATATGGTGTTCACACCACTCCTTACCCTTCTGTAGACCTCTCAGGCAACGGCACCCCACTCCAGTACTTTTGCCTGGAAAACCCCATGGATGGAGGAGCCTGGTGGGCTGCAGTCCATGGGGTCGCTACGAGTCAGACACAACTGAGCGACCTCCCTTTCACTTTTCACTTTCGTGCATTGGAGAAGGAAATGGCAACCCACTCCAGTGTTCTTGCCTGGAAAATCCCAGGGATGGGGGAGCCTGGTGAGCTGCCATCTATGGGGTCACACAGAGTCGGACACAACTGAAGTGACTTAGCATCAGCAGCAGCTAGAACCACCATGCAGTCCACTGATATTTACCTTTCACATGTCAACCATTTCTACTCTGTGTAAAAGCATAAGTCATGGCAGAGAAAGACGGACATCACAGGATATTACTTATATGTGGAATCTAGAAAAAGGATAAAAATGAACTCATTTACAATATAGTCACAGGTGTAGAAAACAAAACTTATGGTTACCAAGTAAGAGGAGGGAAGGGATAAATTAGAAGATAGGGAATGACCTATATATAAAATACATGACTCATAGGGCCTACTGAATGGCACAGGGAACTGTATCCGATCCTCTGTAATGACCCATACGGAGAAAGGGTCTTAAAAAGAGTAGGTATGTATAGGTATAACTGATTCACTTCGTTCAACACCTGAAACTAACACAACGTTGTGAATCAACTACACTCCAATAAGAAGTTTAAAAATAGATTCTGGGTCAGGGGGAAAGCATAAATCATGGGAGATCAGGACCTTGTTTTTTGCGCTCCTGGTTCACCCACAGAACCTATGAAGAAATGAAATTTGTATTTTAAAGCAGGACAAGAACAATTAAACATATAGGGACAGAGTTTCTGTTTAGGAAGGTGAAAAATTCGGGAGACGGATGATAGTGAGAGTCACACAACAATGTGCCACCGATCTGTGCGGCTAGCTAGGCTTAAAACAGTCTTTTATATTACGTGACTTTTACCACGGTGAAAAATATTTTAAAAATAAAGTTTTTAAATGAAAACTTTAAAATAAAATTCTCGCTCTGTTTGTTTGGGCCTCCTCCTTCCCGGCTACGCAGAGCACATTTACATCACACACTAACCAGAGCTCCTCAAAGATGGGGACGCCTGATCCACCGTAAATAAAGATCAATTTGGTTTTCTTTCTTCTGACCCCAACAACGTAACTTCGTAAGAGAATAGTATTCTTCCCCAGCTCTGTACAAGTCATGGTGACTCACTGTTCACTTTGTACATGCTTATCCGCGGTCCTTGGGAACTCTGTGTTAAGTATCAGCATGTCATTTTCACGCACGATCCTCTGTCTCAAAAATGTATATGACTGTGCCTTCAACTTCTAAAGGTGAAAGAGTCCTCAGAGCTTCTGAGAGTCTGCTTCTTGGGTTATAATTCTCGCTTCGGCTTGAATAAATTGTCTTTTCTTCTTAACTCGATCGCTTAATTGAATTTTCATCAATACCTGTCATACAATAAAGTAGATATACAAAAAAAAAAAAAACCCTGCTGTTTGGTTAAAAAAAGATGGTATTGGAAAAATCACAAAATCAAGAGAAACTTTATGTAGCAAATATATAATAATTCTGTGTGAACACATACATGGAGTTCAGTACAATTCAATATGGGGCAATACTGAAAGCATGAATCAAAGAAAATTATAGGGACCTCCTTGGTGGTCCAGAAGTTCAATCTCTGGTCAGGGCTCTAAGATCCCACATGCCTCATGACCGGAAAAAAAGTAACATAAAATGGAAGCAATATTGTAACAGATTCAATAAAGACTAAAATTGTTTCACATTAGAAAAACAATTCTAGCCTACTTTTAATTACTTTAAAGAAAATTATTATGTCCTCAGGACTTGAAGAACTGAGATTCAGTTAGTTTAAACTGTGGTTGCAAAACTCATATGAATACCTAAGGTTGTCTGTAATAAGTTGCAATAGAAACAAAAGTGGGAGCTTGTAAATGCCTTCGAGTTCAGAAAAGAAACCTCCCTTTGCAGCAGTACTGACTTGGTTCCCACTTAGGCATCACTTATCCGTTACTTTGGTTACTGGGCAAACACACGCACGTGGTCAGAGCTTCGGTGACTATGCATATGTCTGGGGATTCTGTCCCTTGTCTACATTGGCTGTACGGATTCTTTCTCCCTCAACCGTCCTCATCACGGAACACAGCCTGAACCCTCAGCTCCTCGTAATTCCTCCTCTGCAAACCTGCCGGATCGTGTAGTGCAGTGAAAGAGACAGGCTTTTGTTCTCGGCAGCGCAGGGCCGACTTCTAGCGCACTCATTTGCTATCAACGAAGACAAGGGTAGATTAAGAAGTATCTATGGCCTATTTCTGAAATGTGAATAATAATATATCCTCACAGTGATGCTGAAGCTGAAGCTCCAATGCTTGGGCCATCTGATGCAAAGAGCTGACTTCTTAGAAAAGACCCTGCTGCTGGGAAAGATTGAGGGCAAGAGGAGAAGGGGGGAGACGGAGGATGAGATGGCTGGATGGCATCATCGACTTAGTGGACATGAGTCTGAGCAAACTCCAGGGGATAGTGAAGGACAGGGAAGCCTGGCGTGCTGCAGTCCATGGGGTCACAAAGAGTCAGACATGACTTAGTGACTGAACATCAACCACCACAGTGCTTTTTGGCAGGTCCAAAAGGTTCTCAGTATAAGTTATTTCCCCTCAGTCACCCTGGCCAGACTCTCTGCCAGGAGCTGGACTCTCTGTCCATCGCCTCTACCACTAGCTGGACTCCTACTCTAAGTCAGTAACTGTAGGAAACAAGATCCTCCATTATCCTGCCTGCAAATGCCACCCTGCCTGCAGACACCTGCTGGCATTCTCTGCCTGCCAGATTGGATCCACTTCAGTCTTGGATCGGAGCCCAGACACAGGTCAAAGTCACCACATGACTTTGAGGAAGTTAACTTGGAGTCCCAGCCAACACCACCCTATCCCTGCCCATGGCCATCTTCACTTCCTCTGTCTCCAGCCTGTGCTCAGGTCCCAGAGTGAAATATCTGCTTTAAAGGATGACACTGTCTGCTGGCCCCTGGGAAGTGCAAACTGAGGCCCGCAAAAGTCAGTATGATTCCCACTTGCATCATCTGACCTAAAGTCTGAAAGTGCTTCATCATGTTCATTTGTTGTATTGTAAAGCCCTATCAGAAAAAAAACTAGATACAAATATTATGTAAAGAGAGGAAACATTTATATAAGGTTTATATCCAGACCCTGTCTGATTAGGAGAGGTTAAAAAAGCAGTGGTTAAATGCAGAAATTCATGAGCCCAGTAGTCCAGGTTTGAAACCTGAATTCATTGTGTCACCTGGGATAATTTATTTAATCCCTCTATTCCTTAGTCTCTTTATCTGTAAAACGAGGATATGAATAGAAACTAGCTCATAGAAGGCAAAGGCACTCCACTCTAATACTTTTGCCTGGAAAATCCCATGGGCAGAGGAGCCTGGTGGGCTGCAGTCCATGGGGTCATTAGGAGTCGGACGCGACTGAGCAACTTCACTTTCACTTTTCACTTTCATGCACTGGAGAAGGAAATGGCAACCCACTCCAGTGCTCTTGCCTGGAGACTCCCAGGGACGGGGGAGCCTGGTGGGCTGCCATCTCTGGGGTCGCACAGAGCTGGACACTACTGAAGCGACTTAGCAGCAGCAGCATAGAAATTTTGAGTATTAAACCAACAAATGAATTTTTTTGTGGCATCTACAAGAGACTTACTTTATTTTTCTTAACTTTTTCTTTTAGATGGGAGTATATATAGCTGATTAACAATGTTGTGATAGGTTCCGGTGAACAGTGAAGGGACTCAGCCACAGATACACGTGTTCATTCTCCCACAAACTCCCCTCCTACCCAAGCAGGCAGCCAACAAAGAGCAGAGTTCCCTGTGGCATTCAGTAGGTCCTTGCTAGTTATCCTTTTTAAATAGAGCAGTGTGTTCATGCTGATCCAGACTCCCTACCTATCCCTTCCCCCTCTAGGTCTGTGAGTCTGTTTCCTAAACTAATGCATTCAGGGCGCCTAAACAACATGCCCGCCACACGGTGAGTGGCAGGGTCCGGGTGATCCTGATGGTGGAGACTACTGTCAGCTGATGGACTTTGCAGGATATAGATGGGAAATTCATTCCAGTTTCAAAATGTGCATTATACACAGTTCTCAGAGGTGGAGTACTGTCATGAGTTCAATTGCTCAATTACAACCAAGGTTGTTACACAACCCTCACCATTTGTATGTTGGAGTCCTAACCCCCAGCACCGCAGAATGTGAACGTGCTTGGAAATAGGGTCGTCACAGATGTAAGTAGTTAAGGTAAGGTCACACTGGGCCCCTAATCCAATATGACTTTTTATGATGAAGCACTATCACTATGGAAAGGGGAAATTTGGATACAGCCACACACATATGATCCCATCACTAAACTGAGAAGGTCTTGCTTTGGGAGGCAACACATCAGGCACCCTACTGGCATCACCGAGACACACTCCCCAGAAGCATCCCCACTAACACAACAGGGAAACACGCATGCCATGCACACGTAAAGTAGAGGGCAGAGTGCCACATCTAAAAACCCGCGAGTCCAGAGACTTCAAACAGCCTCCACAGCTAGGAGAGAGGCATAGAAGAGTCCTCGATAGGGACCAACCCTGCCAACACCTTGATTTTGGACTTCCAGCCTCCAGACCTGGGAGACAATACGTGTCTGTGGTTGAAGTCATTGATTTATGGTACTCTGTTACAGCAGTCCTGTGACAAATACAGACAAATTACAAGGACAGGTCCAGGTGTCAATTTCAGTTGAGGTCAGTCAAGCAAGAGCAAACACCTACGTGCACACTCATTCAACGTGTGATCGATGTCCACTGGGCGGCTGGAAGATTTGCGTGATGCAGTCAGGAGACCCCTCCTGGAAAGGCCAAGAATTCCCTCCAGCACTGGCTGGAAAGCGTTAAACTCCTGCGTAGTTCTTTCAAGCCAGGAAATCCAGGCTCACGGATCCTGCCTGCCTCCTTCTGTGCTGCCTTTAGCTCTAGCCCATCTTTCTCTGAACGTCCCTTCCCCGAAGGATCTGCACAGTCCAGTCACTCCCACATACGTGTGAAATTCCCTCCCTTTTGCTCCTTCAACTTTCTGTGCAGAAGATGCTTTGCAGCAACCACCCCATTGGTTTTACAAATGCTGTTTGGAAATCCAAGCAGAGCCACCGCTTTCTCAGATGCTTGGGAACTTGGTACTCCAAGTGATTCCTTTTTTTTTTTTTTTCCTAATCCCAATTTCAGGATCATTCTGCTTGGCTCTACAGAGTGGAGCAAGAAGGATAAGTGGAGACAATCTTCCCTCCCCCGACCTCAAGAGAAACAAGCGGCTTTCCCTGGAAGGCACCAGCACCACAACAAACAAATAATAAATATTCTTTCACTAAAATGATAAGTCTCACTTCAGTAAGCAACACATTATACACCATACTGGTATAATAAAGCGCACATCCCCTCGAATCATTCCCACTAATACAATGCATTCAGTGCTCATATGATTACACTTTTACAGCCTGTTAGCAAAAACACATACAATTGCAAAGTGCTGCTAATGCAATGTGACAGAATACTGTTATTACAAGAAGAAGTTGTCAGCGCCGAGCAATTGATTTTCCTTCATCTCCTTCCTGCTGCTGCCCGGGCTCCCCACCTCTCCTGGAGATGTTATTATGTACTCAAGGTGCAGTCCTTTCTCCGAATCAATTCCCATAGAGTGCAGGGGAGGAATACAGAGACAGGAAAAGTGATCACTCTCCTAGGTGTTCTCAGGGAGAGAAAAACTTACGCGCGAGATGTTTTCTTCTCCGTGTCTTTATTAAAGCTTGGGCAACTCTGGCTCTTTCCTCCAGCTGAATGACCTTGCCCTTTTGTTCTGTTATCCGGTGCCTAAATATCGCCCTCACTCTCCTGCCCCTGTTTTCATAAAGTAAACACAAAAGTGGCTTTTAAGGATGAGGGCTCCCGCATTCCTGCTGTTTGACTTGCACGCATTTCTAAGAGCAACGGTGGGACGAAAGAAGGCAACCTGGAGACCAAGAAGAGCAACGATTTGCTTACTGCTTGCCCATAGTTTCTTCACGAATGCCGGCTTCCCTTCACAACAGCATGTTAAACAATGATAGCAACACAATCTCGAATGATAGAATACTACAACTGGATGGGAAATGGTCCAACCCCTTGTCATGATTTTACAGACAGGAAATCCAAGGCCCAGCAGTTAAGGAACTGATCTGAGTTCTCACCACTAGTTAGTATCAGAGCTGAATCTAGAAACCATTTTTGTTTGTTTGTTTGTTTTTTGCTTCTCTCCCATACTATGTCATTAAATGTAACACACATCTACTTGTTACTGAATTACCTAAAGGCCCTTAACACCTCATTTTTCTGTTTCTTGGTTACTGTGAAATAGAAGAGTTCCACTTGTCAGTGTTGGTTCCAGGAAGAACAGATAAATCTATGAAAATTGTGTGATGGACTCCTGAAAGGTCAAGTTCTCAGGGAAAACATTAAATTATCCTGGCTTTATAGATTCCATCTGGGGATGAGGCACCTTCCCAACATACACAGCAGTGTATTTCTCCCCTGCCCTATGTCAGGGTGTTTCCTATGTCTTCCTTTCCCACCTCTCCTCATTAAATGGATGCACCCTTGGTTGGTACTGAGCATAAATGTTGACGTCTCCTTTCTCACTCAGTGGGGTCTCATTATAACATCTGAATATCTGAGAGTCACATAAACCAACGGTCGTATCAATGTCCCCAAGCATCCTCCTGATTCAGATCAGGTTAAAGCCTTGGCCAGTTGGGTTTTGACTCACTGGGGCAAGTGCATCTGCGGTTTTGGTTGCACTTACATTTT